>JASVER010000083.1:152629-183248 GCA_030449065.1 Oceanodroma leucorhoa | reverse complement strand
GCCCTGCACTCCCTATCCCAGCCTCTGCCTCTTCTTAAGACTTAAACTCCGACACGCCCTCGCTGTAGATTGTGAGGGTCTAACTACAGAAACTTTTTTTTTTCCCCCCAAATATATGGATTCAAAGGGTAACAGTGTAATTAAAACCAGATAATTAATGAGACAATATTCCTACAGCTTACATCTTTAATGAACAAAACCCTTCAGGGCCAACGTGCTTTTCCAGGCTCATTAAAGAGAATAAAGTTGTGGGGCTTATGTACTTCCCAGTGTGTTAATAATAAACCAGCAGTGTATGCTTTAAAAAAGCATAATAGCTGATGCTTTCCATACCTTGAAAGAGCCTCTCAGAGCCTTCTGCGGCGCTTTAAATATTTTAAATGCAAAGTAAGGTACAAGGGATGCTACGAATTCCCCCCTCCCGTTGTATTTGAGGGGCTGCGCAGCAAAGCACTCTGCTGATTCCGCTCCTTTTAAACAGACCTAAAATGCAGAGAAGGAAGGAAAAAAACAACTGTTCTCTGCAACCGCATCTTGCAAACTTTCTGGAACTCTTCTTCTTTTTCTCTCTCTTTCCCTCCCTCTCTCCCTCCTCTCCTCGCTGCTGTTCGGCTTCGGGAACACGCAGCCACCCAGGCGCGTATAAAATCCCTTTGTTTATTTCCAAATATATTTAAGAAAATAACAGCCCTGGGTTTAATGCTGAGAATATACAGCCTGTATCTGCCGTGCACTTCTATACATTTAAGCTTCTTGTTTCCTCCCAGATCCTTCCTGTGGAAGTTCCCGAGGTAATATTTCCTTTTTAGTACTTTGCAAGCTTCTAACTCAAATTGTTATTGCTTCACATTTTTAAAGTTTACTTAGCAAAAGGCCCGGCTAACGTGAGCTGCTTACAAGCTCGGAGAGAGACGAARGGGCCTTGCCTTCAGCTACACTCTGCAAATGTGAAGGGATAGGGGCTTTTAGGGATGAGTTATACTGCAATCAGCTTAGTAAATCTGCATGCAGAAAAGATGCTAATTAGTCTTAATAGTCTACCAATATGCCCCAAGACTGGAGACACAACAACGTAAATCTGCTACCGATAAATATTTTTAATTGTTAAATTTACTGGAAAGAAAAGTGTGTTTTCCGTAGCAAACGTGGAGGATGCGGCGGGGCCGGGCTGCAGCGCGACACGCTCCGCTCCTCGGAGGGGCCGGGGCGGAGGCAGAGCCGCCCCGCTCCCCACGGCCGGGGGCCCAGGGCCGCCCCGACCCCCGGCGCCCCCCCCCCGCCCCCCCCGCCCTGCCCGCCGGGAGGGAGGGGGAGCGCCTACTTAGATTGTGCTTGGTGAAATTAGTGATGTATCACGTTAATTACCAGTGTGATCTTAAAATGGTTGCAGGCCCAAGGAAAATTAATGGAAATCCAAATTCTAATTATGTGGCTGGTGTTAAAGAGTTGAACTAAATACCCAGGAAGGGAAATTGGATGATAATGTGGAAATATGCTACATTTTCTGGCTGCTTCTGGTTATTGCATCATGAAACCTAATAAATGCATTAGCAGAGATACTGCTGGAGGATGATCTTTGGGGAGACAAAGAGGGGGGCGTGTGTGGTGGTGCCTGGGATAACTGTGAAAAACAGAAATTCTGAGATCGGCTAATTTTGCTCCATCCTTGGCCCCCCCGGGAACGCTTGCCCCTGCCCGACGTGCAAGGAGGCAACGAGGAGAGAGCCGGGAGCCCCGGGGGGGGATCGGGGAAGCCCTCGGAGCGGTGTTGCAGCAGCATCGCCGTGGGCCGGCTCCCCCCGCCTGCCCCGGCCACGCCTGGGGCGCTGCCCCGCTTGCAGCTGGGGAAACTGAGGCACGGGCACAGGCACACTTCCCTCTGGGCTGCACATCCCTGGTCCCCCTCCACCCGCCCCGGAGTCACCCAGCAATCACACATGGAGGACTAATTAATTATCACAATTAAGCTTTCGGGACCCGGGGCTGAAACCCGGGGGGTTGCAGAGAAAAGCAGGGGGGGGAGGACACGACACCGAGTGCGGCAATGTGTGTCGCGTCCGACCCACGCGTGTCCCCGGGGACGGGGGCCAAAACCACCTTCCCGCAGGCTTAACCCTTCCCTAGCCGGCGGTCTCGGGGTCCCGGGTTTCAGCTCTAAGATCTCAGCCTCATCCATCACCGGGTTAAAAAAAAAAAAAAATCAAGAGGGAAACCAATACAGGCAAACACATCAAGACTCAAGAGTGGCGACCCTTGGAAAAGGCAGGGTCCAACCAGATATGAATCATTTTTCTTTGCATACTTTAAAGGAATTACTAGTGATATGCACGGCTGTCACTGCAAACTACATTTATGGATTTGCAAGTCATTTCCATAAATCAGCTGCATTGGATCCATCAGAAGAGCAGAGCCCGGCGTCGGTGCGAAGATGATGGAGCTCTCTTTGAACGTATAATGAAGTGTTCCAAGGGCTGCAGTTATTTTTCTGCTTGTTAAGGATTTTTTTTGGAAGGGGGAGGGGGGCTTTTTCGAATCTGATTTTAAATTAAAACGTCGCCGAGAGATGTTTTATTGGTGATCACCCTTATGATAAATTTATGCTTCAATAATTACTTTTCACAGGATATCGATTTCCTCTGGCAAAAGCCTTTCTCCCTCCCTCCCAACCCCTGTCTCCCATTTCCCGAACAAGGCAGCGCTCCCCCACCGCCCCCCCGAGGACAGCTCCACAGGCAGAAACACGGGTGGGGCTGGGGGAACTGAGCAGCCACGGTGAGGAAGAGAGCGAGGGGGCGGCCGAAGTTCACGCGTGAGCCGCCGCCGCGCAGCAGCGCAGCCCGACGGCCGGGGGAGCCCCGTGCCGGGTCCCTCTCCACCCCAGGCCCCTCCAGACTCCCCCGCATGGAGCGGGGGGGCTGCCCCCGACTTGGTGGGGGTCCCTCAGAGGGATGCAGGCAACCTCTGAGGCTGCAGCAAAGCCCCCCCCGCTCTGAGGTGTCCTGACTGCTGGGGAGATGGGCTGCCGCCCCCCTCCCCTGGCACAGGGGAAAGCTTGGTGAGTGACTGCCCCTTCCCGCTGTGCCCCCCACGGTCCATGCTTGCCCTGGCTGGTTGGGAGCCCCCACGTACCCGCCCTGGGAAGGGGAGCAGCCAGGGCAGGACATGGCAAAGGGAAGGTCTCACTGCACCAGGACCGTAACCCTCAGGATTACAAGTGCTCTGAATGGTGTCCCAATCTGCAAATGCAGTCCCCACCAGTGACCCAGCTGCCCCCTCCACACCACTCACAGCAAGCACACCCTCCCYGACACCAGTCCCACTTCTCTTTTCTTACAGACCCACTAACCTGCTGTTGGAAACACATTCAGAGCACTCAAGCACATGCAGAGGGTCCATGACGGGTTCATAGCCCAAAGCAGTGCTGAGGCCACGCTGAACCAAGACCAGCTTGTTGCACAAATGCTCCTTACCTTCAAAAACATTATTATTACAACCAGACTGGAGTTTTCCAAGATGTCGAATTCATCCAAATAAATCACTTCCGATCTGTCCTTTCCTGACAAAGCCAATATTCCTCTCAGCTCCCCCCCACTCCATTTATTATGGAAATAACTTTCCCCTTGGAAGGGACTCACACCGTGCTTAAGAGGACAGAGCAGCGAGAACAGGAGAGTGCAGGGCAAGTCACCACAGAAACTTTGAGCCCATGACGATTCCCCCGGAGGATCCATTCACAGGGTTTTCCTCTCTTTACACTTTTAGCCGGCTGCTATTCTCCTTTCCCTCAGAAGGGAACTCAGGAGGAGTTTGCCAGTGTTGGCAGCTCATGTCCTAGCTCCCACTGTAAAAATCGCAGGTACTGACATGTGGGTGGATGGATCACCTTGTCCCCTATTTGGTTTTTATTTTAAAGGAAGGAATAGAAGAGTGCACAGCACTGTCCCCATCCCCAAACCCTGAACGCCAAACTCAAGCACTCCGGCAGCTGGTGAGGGCAGGGTTACCATCGCCCATGAACCCAGAGTGAGGGGAGGCCTGTGAGCATGAACTGAGAAGCTGTGGTGGGGACCCAGGGTGTGAGCGGAGCGCRCGGCACCCTGCACACCCCCACCTTGCCCCAGCCTGGCTTTGCAGTGAGGCTGGAGGAAGCAGCGTGCACCCCGTGGGGGTATAGCCTTGGCCAGGCATGGGGGTTCCTTCCAGCTGCTTGTGGTACCCCTGCTTTTAGCTGCCACAGGGCACGGGAAGGAATATCCCTTTTTTTTCTCTGGAGTGTCCTCAGTAGATACTGCCTTTTAATGCAGCTGGGGCCAGTCATTGCTCCACAAATTCCTGTACACTGCCAAAGAGGGAGCAGCCACAGTACTGACATGGGCACAAGCTGCAGAGCTCCAAATCCACTGCAGAGACTGGGGCAAAAACTGGACCCATGAGCAGCTGGGGAGGTGGAATGGGCTGTCCTGTCCCACTCCCTCTCCCCTCAGCTTCTGTAAGTGTTGGCCTCTGCTCTTGGTATGACCCAAAGTGCCACTGTCTCGCCACCACCCTTTGGCCACGTCCTGCTCCAGGTGCCTCCTCGGCAGGGCAGGCCGAGCCGCCAAGACCTCAAATTCAGGCTGCTCCCCTACTTACAGCGTTGATTAGCCCAGACTGCTAATTTTCCTGCCCTACCGGTACCCCACTTCAAAGCCACCACTTCTCCAGGCTCACATCACCACATCCCTACAACAAACCCGTGGGCATCCCAACGCCGCTTTGCTCCGGACAGTGGAGGAGGGAGCTGGGACCGGGGGGATGCGAGGGGAGTCCCTGCCCGCGCCGGTGCCGCTTCCCCCCTCCCCGGCGCGGCGGGGCCGGCTGGGCGCTGCCGCCCTGCCCGGCTCTCAAAGCTTAGGCGAGGGGGACCTCTGCAGGCTGCGCCGCCGCCGCCGCCCCCGGCCCCCCCAAACACGGATGCCCACCCCACCTTGTGGGATAGAGCAGGGCGTGCTGTCTCCTGCCAGGCGTCTTTAATAAGGGAAACCCCCTTTCTAAAGGTAAAAAGATAAAAAGCAGAAGGGTTTTGTGAGCAAAACGCCCCGTAGCATCYCTTCTTCTGCTAGGTGACCAGTCGCTTCGTGTCCCACAGAGAAAGCAAGCCGTGTTTCCCAGGGCTTGTGGCACTACTAATGGCAGACACTGTGCAAAGAAGCATAGTGCTCCCCATGTCCCATACCAGGAGCTGAGGAAGCAGGATGCTATCCCAGTAATGCAGGCTGAAGGGTGAAACCCATCCCCTGGTTCACAGTGATTTCGAAGAGGATTGCTGCTGAGAACAAAGTGACATCAGTGCCACAGATCTCGGGGACAGGAGGGAAGGTCAAAGCCAGGCACAGGGTTAAACACGACCTGACCACTCTGAGAAACAATGGGCAGGAAAGCAACAGGCAGCTCCTTCTACGTGGTCCTGTATGCATGTCATGCATGCCCCTCAGTCCCTGTCCCCCCCAAATTTAAATGTCTTGTTGAATTTCAGACAAAATGTGACTAGAGACATGACAAGTCCAGGAAATTCAGTCCCTGGAAGTTTCAAATCCTGCTGCACTGGGAAGCTGAACTCCAGAGCACTCCCTGGTGCGTGCACGCAGCTCCTTTGCAACCTGGGTCAATTTTAGCAGAAACTCTCCTTCCTCGTGCTTCACCCCCCCAGAGCCAGGAGGGCTGCAGGGTCCCTGGGTCAATGTATGCCAGCTGACAGGACTTCACACCTGGAATGAGCCCTCTGACTAGCCCATCTATGGTCTGTCCCAAACCTGCCAGCTGCTTAAGTGTTAGGAGCTGCTTTACACTTCCATGCAGTTATAGCCATGTGCAGAACTGGGATGAACACACTGCCCTGCCTGGCCCCCTGGCACAAAGCTGCCTTCCYGAATGTCTTTGCCTTCCTTTGGTACTGCCAGTCTGCATTTTCACGTGCAGCAAGGGCTTTTTAGGGCACCTGSAGCAGCTCTGAACCCATCACTTTGCTGCATGATGACGTTGGCTGGTGAGCTCCCTGCTCTCCCAGCAGTAGCAGGGCACGCTTGCTGGGTAGCAGCACTGCTCTCAGTTATCGATGCCAGTGATGCCATTACATGACCATTCCATCCACAGAGCTGGGGACACAAGCATGTCCCAGACTTTAACCAGCTTCTCTGTAACCCATTCTGAAATGCAGCAAAACACCTAAACCATCAGTGTTTGGCGTCAACCAAACCATCAGTGTCCTCCCTTCACCAGTCAGGGGATCCTCTGCACCCTGCTCTGAGGGTGGCAGAGCTGCCAGCGTGAAGTGCTACATATGTGCTGACCATACAGCTGATGGACAGACACACTGTCCCCAGGTTATTTTCTGCCCTCAGTTAGATGGGCAGTTACACCCCCAGGTATTGGCCCTGCCTCTGAATCACACAGATTAGTATTACACCCACTTTACTTTCAGTGAGGGAGTTTCAGAAAAACTATCATTTGAATGAAAACATCATGATCTGAAGCATTTTTTTGTGGAAGTGTTTAAGCCTTGAGTATAGGGGGTATCACAAGTCACATTCCTTTATGCTCACACTGGCAGCTCCCCCAGGCGTCCTGTGCTTGCACATCCCCTTGCACATCCCTTGGTGGGATTTTAGAGAAGGTGGAGCCAGGTGCTTCTTGGAGTACAGGGAAAGGCTAAGGGGCAATGGACACAAGGAGCAATGGACATGAGTAGCATCAAGGAAAACTCTGATTAGATATTAGGAAAAGAAAGTTTCCACATGAAGCGTAGTCAAATACTGGACCAGGGATCAGACTTTGGGGTCTCCAACCTTGAAAACATTCAAAGGTTGACTGAACTGAGCAACCTGACCTAGTAGCAGTGAGCCCTGCTCAGAGAGAGGGCTGGATCAGAGACTTCCTGAGGTCAYTTCCTACCTGAATTATGCTATGATTCAATGATGATGCAAACAAACCCCTGGATGCTTCTCCTGTATTCCCCTCATCCATCAGTGCTTTCCAGCACAGCAAAATAAACCAGAGCAGCCAAGCAACTTCCAAGCCCATCAGCACAAGCAGCAATGTAAGCCGGTGTCACACAGCCTGTAATCAGCTCCTATTTCTCATTTCTTAAAATCATATTATTTCATGATCCACTAATGCTTTTCCCAAATAGTCCCATTTGTTCTTCACCTAATTCAACCATAGCCCTTAATTGTTTGGTACTAATAGCTTTCATTTCTCTCACTTCCTTCTCTCTTTCTTTGCCCTGCAGGGGGAATCAGCTGCAACACCCATGAGCAAGGTTGCAAAACAACTTCTGCCTTCATTCCTTGTGCCCTGCCCATCCCAGGGTGCAGAAGCCACGGCCAAGGGGGGAGGGAATTTGCCCCATTTGATCCATGAATATTTCAAGGGAAATCAAAAGGATAGTTAGTGCTGCGGGATGTAAAGACACAGATAGGATCACCCCAAAGTGAGAAGAAATAATAATTAACAGATAACTTGGTGCTGCCACCAGGACCACCCACTCCATGTAACTGATGTCTGGAGTGAGGCAGCCAGGGCTTGGCTCTGAAGCACCTCACTCTGGAGTGGTGACAGGTCTCCACCTCAAAACCTTTTTCTGTGGGTTTGGTGATAAGAAAGTTGAAAGAGTGATGAAGAAGGACTCCCTGGGGAAAGCTTCCCTGCTCCTCCTGCCCTCTGTTCTGCTGTGTTGCAGCCCTTGATTTCGGTGCCTTCTCTAGGCTCCCCTATACGGCAGGGAGGATGAGGATTATTCTCCAAGGAAGAGGCTGGAAAGGAAAGGAAAGGAAAACTTGGGTAAGGGAAGGACAGAAAACTTCGGGTAAGGGAAATGGGGCAGGTATTCCGTTACCTGCAAACATGGCTGGAGCCTGCACGCACAGCGTAGGCTCTGCCTTGCTCCTCCCTCAGCTGGCGGCCCCAAAGCAAGGCACGAGAGCTCAGTGATGCTCCCTGAAAAGTGCCCGATGTCCTGGCAGAGGGTGCTTGCAAGGTCTTCTCAGTGGTCTTAGCCCCCAGGACACAGTCAGAAGGAGCCCTGCTGCTGCACAACATGCAAGGGAGTTTCCATGAAGTTTCCTACCGAGTGTGGGTCTCACACATKCTGGGTGCAGGAGTCCATCCACAAGCTCTGGCAAATGACTACCTAGATCTTTGTTTTTTTCCAAGCCTTGGCTTTCACCCAAGGCAGGAATTTTTCTTCAAAGGAACAATGCCCAAGAAAATCCATTTCTTAGACGGCGATCCAGAAGGCAAATAGCTCATTGCAGCCCCAGAGGTGGTGAAGTTCACTCCCTACATCTCATATTCTTCCCCATCTGCTATGAATTAAAAAAACAAAACTCTGATGGTCTGATTTTGATGGAGTACTCCACAGGTCTGCTAATTGTTTTCCCATTAATCCTTGCATCTGAAAGCAGAGCTGGATTTTAGTYGGAATAGTTCTGAAAGTCTATCAGGGCAGAGAGGTGTGGCTTGTTAGCGGCAGAAAGGTGCAGAGGAATAGTTAGACRGGTATGTGCTAACTCTTCAGGTTATGGGAAAATGTCCTGGTGAAGTTATTGCTCACCTGCCTCTCGCCCCTGCTGCAGACACAGGCTCTAAATATCACTTCTCCCTGTTTGGCAGCAAGAGAGAGAAGCAGCAGCATCTGTTGGCAGCAGAGGGGCTGCAACTGGGAAGAATGGGTGCTCGCTGTCCCAGGGACCTTCTCATTCAGTTTTGGTAGAATAACCCTAAAATTAGCCAGTTCTAATTGATGGGAAGAGCAGAGAGTTTTGAAAAGCTGTGTCTTAATGAGAATGTTTCTTCTCTCTTTTCTTAAAGCTAAGAAGCTGCCTGCCCTAACCAGGGCAGGTGGAGAAAGGTTTCTAAGAGTAAGAGTAACAAAAAGGTCTGTCAGGAGAGGATTAGCTGGAGCAGAGCCTGCCTCCGAGCAAGACAGAGGGCGAGGCGACCTTGCAAAGCCTGTCTGGGCTATTTTCTAGAGCTCTGGGAGGAAGATTGTAAAGCTAGTAGTGACAGAGGAGAGCTGCATTAAGACAGGAAATTAATTTTGCTCTAATGCCTGCTGTTGCTTACGCAGCAATGAGCAGCGGCTGCCTCTAGCCCTGAAGTCCCCCAGCTGTCCCCATCCCCACTGAGCATGAGCAATTCAAACAGAGGCTTTTTAATATCAGGAGGGGAGCGCTGCCCATGCTCTGTGGCCTACTGGGAAGTGTAGTTCAGTGCCTGCATGGCCATTTCGGAGCTGCCTTTTGCTCCCTCTGGTTTGCAGAGCCTGATGCTCAGAGCAGGAAAGTTTGGGGAACAGGGCTGGGATGGCTCCTTGGGTCCATTTGCTGTTTGCATCAGTTGACCATCCCTCTCTGGAGCGTGGGACCATGAGATATTCCCTCTTTGCTGGGGGTGCTGAGGGGAAGAGTTGCAGCATGCCCTTCCAGCATGCTGATCTGCAGCCCCAACAGAGAAATAAAATCTTGGTAGCAAGCGGCTTGCCGAATCCCACCCCCAGCAGAAATGAGGGTGGGCACAAGCAAACAGGAGGCATGGCTGGAAATAAGGACCCAGCCATGCCTAACTGCGAGCGTATGGTTGGAGACTGTCCCTGATGGGATGAGTGTCCAGGGCTGCCACGGTGCAGGGCCACCCCAACCTTGTGCTTGCGTGCCCCCCTGAGTCAGGGCCAGCGGCGAGGGGGTTAGCTCAGCTTTCCCAAGGGAAGGGCTCACACCGACACGTCATCCATGGAAACAAAAGTGAACACAGTGCTTCAAACCCTGCACGCCAGGCCTGTGAGGGGGAGAGTGAGCAGTGGGCATCTGAGGTTCAAATGCCTTGGAGATGCACAAGAAGCTGCAGGACAAGAGGAGAGTAGGAAGGGCTCAGCCAGCTGTCCATGGACGCTGGATGTGACCACGTGTCTAACCCTGGCAAAGCTAGCAAATCCCTAGCACCTGGAAAAAAAGATATGGTTTTGCACACTCTGAAGTCTGGGGCACATCTCGAAGAACATGAGACTGGCTGGGTTTGGRGTGTTTCTTCCCAAATGGAAAATCTGAACTGTCTGCATTTCTTCCCATGGCTTTTTTTATTTCCACCAAAGTTTTCTTTCTTTCACTAAGGAGATGTGAGTTGCATCCAGACTGCACCTCCCCATTCTCATCCTCAAAATAATAATAGCCTCATTTGCTAAAGGCACTATTAGGGTATTAAGTGAAAATGAATTAAGTTTAATTCAATTGTTATTTTAGAAGCTTTGCCTCGTCAGGGTTTTGCAAAGCTTCATTCTTCCACTCRCTGGAGACTGGCTTTAACACGCCCCTGCTGAGTTGTTGCTGCAAGCCACAAACCCATCATGCTGGGAGTTTTACTTAATGCTAAGGGTTGGATTTTATTTTGCTTAATGTCAGAGTCTGCCTGACACGCTGCTGGGGGAGAGGGGAGAGCCAGAGACTGGTTAGCTTAAGTCCATCATACTGTGTTTAGAAATACAAGTGACTGTCTGGATAGCGATTTCTTAGGCAAAACCACAGCACTTATTTGTCCAGAAAGCACCACRTCACTGCTCCCCTGCTTCAGAGAGGCTTCACCTGCTCATTGCATCGGGTCTCATCTCCTGGATCTTCTCCATCYGCTGCAGTATGGTTTGGACCACCAGCGCATCAGGGTAGGGGCTGCCAGGGGTGRGATGAGCTGGGGAGGGATTTCCCAGTCCCCAGGGCTCATGGTGGGGGTGCAGRCTGGGATGTCCCCACACGTTGAGGGAGCAGGCTGCGTTCACTGATGGCTGCCAAAAGCAGAAACTAAAATACCTCCGTCACTGCTGGTTTCTCTGGGGCTGGTTTGGAGCTGGCTGCATAGGAAACAACTCGGCGGCTTTGAGGACAAGTTTAAATGAGATGGAAAGTACATACAGAAATCAGCTGGGCAATGCACAAGCGGAAGTGAGGAGTGCGGATGCTCACACAGCCCAAACATTTCTCTGTGACGTGGGTCTGTCTGTTATCCACAGCCCCTAATTTCTCTAGCTTCAGACACTTTATAGACCCATTTCTGCTAATCTGCGTCTACACCAGGTGCTCTCCTTCAGCTGACAGGGACCTGGGATTAGTCRTCATCTGCAGAGCACTCACCTTGCTTGTGCTTTGCTCTTTGGACTGACTTTAAAAGTATAGCCCTGGAGAGCATCAGAATCTGCCCTAGTCAGGAACCATTCCCCAKCCCCAGGGAGGCATTAGTTCCACCCAAGCCAAGGAGAAACTTTGGAAAGGGGGAAAAGAGGAGAGGCGAAGGAGAGAAAGCAGTGGCAGAGGGACTTTCTTGGGACCGATGCCCATGCCTTTGCTACATGGGCAGGCAGGCTCCAGGGTGCCCTTAACCACTTGGGATTTGATATGGCATTTGGAGAAAAATTCATGTTCCTGCACAGGGCCGGAGTTTGAGGGAGAACATGACCCAGAGGGGTGAGAAGAGGGGCTCAGASCCCCCCAGATTCCAGCAAAAGGACATTTCAGACAAGCTGTCAGCTCCCCATAGCTCGTACAGTTGAGCTGAGAGATCCATCACATCTCTCCTCCCTTCCCCCTCTTGTTCCTATAGCAGAGAGGGAGAAGGGAGGACAAGACCCCAAAGATAAATGCCCACACACGGTGCYGGGACAACTCGGTGTCGGTGGCAGCAAGCAGGAGGAAGGAGCACTCAGAGCAGGGCTCTCCCAGCTCCTAACCTTGCTGAGAGCCAGCGCCCAGGATTTATGGAAGAAAAGCTTGGCAGTGACCTCTGATCCACTCCAGCACCGAGCGCGGACTCGGATGGCATTACAGCGTGATGTACGGCCGGCGGGTCTGCCGGGCAGTCTCTTGTGAGCTATGGCTTGCGATATTTCTGGAGTTTATACCTAGCTCTCCAGCTCGACGGGCTTTCTGGATATGATTTGTGCCATATGTAGCTCTATAAATATTGAGCTCAGAGCATTATATATGGCGACAGCCCTACAGCACTCCCGGTGATATATCCCCGCGTTTGTGGTTGTAGGCGAATAATTTTAGTTTGAGTGGTGTGGCAATGAGAACAAGGAGGAAGTAAATTAAAAGGGTAATTCAAGCCCAAGTGAACGGCAGGGAGCGTGCGTGAGGCTYGGCTGATTATTCAAAGCCTCTCCCACCAAATCACTCAGGGAATTGATGGCCGGAGTCATTTCCCAAATTAGTTACCTTATCCCTGTGCGCTGCTGTCTGCAAAATAAAGAGATGTCACCAAGCCCCCCCTGCCYGGGGTTTTGCTGAGCAGAGGTGCTGCAACAGGGCAGGGAAGGAGCAGGGGACAAGGCTGGCATTCCAGGACAGGGTCAGACCCTCCCTGCCAGGGCATCCCTCAGGTTGGAGCATGGGGAGAACCTCGGCTGTTACCACCAGCCTMTCACCACCCGATCTCCTGGAAAGTGGTGGCAGCATTGCCCTGGSAACCCGGCATGACAAACAGCTCGCAGACCACCACGTAGGTATGGGGACAAGGGCATTTTTCTGCTATAAATGGGCATATTGCTTAACCCACCCAGGATTGCTGCAGCCCAAGTGTTGCTTCCCCACTCGTAAATCCCACWGCATTCCCTCCCTCCGGCCAGGAGATGGGCAAAGGGGGCTCAGATCCATGCAGCCACTTATCCTGTTCAGGCAGATGTCGGTGAGGCCTCGGGACAAACTCCTGAGCAGGATGCTGGAATGACCAAAAGCCCATCTCCAGGGGAAAATCAAAGCCAGGTTTCATGCCATGTCCAATTYGCTGCAATACTTCACGGCGTTCAGGTGGTTGTGTCCACGCAGGGCTGGCCCAGGCTGACAGGTTCAGATCTTAGACCATTAAAATGAATCATTTCCAACTCGGCATCAGAGCTCAGCACTTCTACAGGAAGGACCCGTCCTTCAGCCCCACATCTCACTGCTGCAGGTGACACGGGGATGGCTGGGGGACACAGCACCATATCCCTAGGTGAGAAGTCTGAGGCAGAGCGCGTAATTAATCTTTAATTGTGAATTAATTTAATTAATCTTTAATTGTGAAATAGGTGAGTGAACAACCACCCAAAGAATGGGATTACGAGGGAGGGAAAATGACTGGATGGACACAGGCTGGTAACGTGCTTTCCAATAGCAACGAATCTGCACCGATGCGTTTCAGGGGTGCCTCATTCCAGTACAAATACCATAATGGGCCCATTATACTTACATTTCCATCTCTGTACCACCACAGACCATGGTGCTGTCACTGGCAGTTCCTAAAAAAGCTCCACACTCCTCAGTTTCAGCATTGGTATATTTGCATGAGATCATCTAGGAGGAATTCATCTCTGTTAGTTCATTATCAGTGAATAACCCCATCAACAGAYTACTACAAAGGAGCTGAGGCTGCTTTCCCCTGGGAAACCCACACCTTCCAGCTCCCTCATAACCACCCAAGGGCACTGGGGGGGCAGGGGGAGACATGGTCCCATCAGAGCATTGGGTGATGCAGGCAACAGGCCAAGAGCAGGCGAGACCATTTACAAGGAGCTGGAGTGGTTTGCTCTGATTTTATAAAGAGATGGAAGGTCAATGGAGAGCGATAGAACTTCTTCGTGGCTTTATGTCAGGACGTGGACTGCAGCTGTTTGCAATTGCAACTATTGCAGGCACAAAGGGTGAGCGAATTGATCTGATTTCTTCCTCCAGAAAATATTTAAGCTACATGGGAAGAAAACCTGCTTCCTCTGRAAGCTGCTTCTTTAATCTTGAGGAGACACAAAAGGTTCGATGAGTTCAGGATTTGACACAAAGCAATTTGGGGTTAAAGTTGCAACTTTTAACGTGGGAGAAGCCTTGTAGGGCTGGGATGGGAGGGCCGGTTCTCCAACACAGGGGCCCTTTAATCAAATGTGGATGTCCTTCTAGGAGATTTGCTACAAGTCAAGAGGAAGGAGTGGTCTGAAGCACAAACTAAGGGGCAAAAATGYTGTGTCTGGGAGATCCAGCAGGTCAGATGAATTGTTAGAAGGATCTATTCTGGTCACAACACACACTAATCTCTCACCCAAATGAGCCACCGAAACATTTCACATTCCCACCTCCATTTCTGGATTACTACCCCCCCTGGAGAGACCCAGCAATGCCAGGCTCCAAGCTGGGTGGTCCCAGGAGAGGAGACCTGCAAACCAAAGGTGCCCTGGCATGGCTGAGTAGCCCAAACTTTCTTGATTGCAGCCCTGGACATTTCTTTGCAATGTGGGTGCCTGCTTTGGTGGAGTGACTTGATCCTACTGCCCGGGTAGCATTCCCTGGGCTCCTTTTGCAGGCACACAAGGCGTCTCTTGTGAGCAGCTGCAGCCAGTGGAGCACCAGACAGAGCCAGTGGCCTTTGTGCTAGCATCACATGGAGGAGTTTGTCCTGCTRCTGCTGCTGGAGCCAGTTCAGCTCCATGACCCTGTGGCCTGATGAGGGCTGTGGTTGGATGAAGGCACGCTGTAGACACACTCGCTCATCCTGCTGCTTCCCCGCTTGGCGGTACCCATCTCTTCCCTCGTACCAGCAGCTGAGATTGGAGRCATCCTGCTGAGACCATCTTTGTAGCCTGTTAACGCAAGATTTATCCCATGAACAGCCTGATTCTTTAACTGCTGAGCCCTTTGTCTTGCACCTCTCGTTGTCTRTGCTGGTCTTTTTTCTCTCCAGAAAATACAGATTGGTTGTGGCTGAGCTGTCACTATCCTCCTTGGTCCTCAGACCGCTCTGATGACTTGCATGTGACACTTCACTTTACCCTTACCTGAAGAAGCCAAATACACCTGTGAGGAGAAATTAGCTGCTTCGGTGATGGAGCTCAGCTGCTTGGGAGATTTCCAGTGCCTCCAGCACAACGGGTAAATGAAGCAGCTCACCCAGTGAGCGTCTTCCCGGAGGAGCATGGCTTGGGGCAGACGTGCCCATAGCTCAGYGCTCTGCCTCCCCAACCGTCCCACCAGAACTGAGGACTGCACCAAACAAGGCTTACCTGGGATTTATCCAACAGCTTTCCTCTCGCTGCAGGAAATGGTGCACTCCAGCAGGTTTGTTGTGCATTCCCCTGCCCTCCTTCCTACCAAACCCAGTTTCTGACTCTTTCCAACTTTTCTTCCCATTTTGTACATTAGTGAGCAGCCTCAGCATCACCCTGAACACCTGGGGAAACCACTCCTTGGCTGGCCCATCCATGGCTGGGGGGGTAGAAATGAAGTCTGGCTCCTGCTGGCCCCCCTCCYCCCCGCATGCTCATCTAGCCCCCAAAACAGCCCTTTTCTCCCCAGCAATGACCAAAGATCTTTGTGGGACAAGGACAGCAGGGTCACCCAGAGAACCACCCAGGGCATCTGCCACTCACATAGTGAAAGATGTGAAACCCACTGTCAGGTCCCCATCCCAGGCTGGCAGGGACTGCTGCCAGCACTCCTCTACCCTGGGGAAATCCCATTTTGGGCAAGGTGGTGGGGAGAACACAGGCAGGGAGGGCAGAGCTCRGCCTGGGCTTTAGGACAGCCGGGGGAGCAGCTCTAAAGCCACCAAAATTTGGCCAAAATTTCGCCAGAGAGGACAAAAATTGTTAGATAAAGATGATAGATACACACATCCAGACTCATCTGAATGCACCCACATGTGCAAGCACACTCAAAAGTCTTGTTTTTTTGTTTTTTTTTTGTTTTTTGTTTTTTTTTTTTGAAACCAGGCTAAAAAGAAGAAACAAAATTTCAGCATATCCTTTTAGATCATATTTTGGCCTCTGCCCTCTGGGCACCATTTCACTACTAAATGCACTGTGGAATAAATGCCAAGTGATGGTGGAACACAAATAATCCCTTCTTGGAGAGAATTACTTTCCTAGTGAATACTGGGGAATAAATGCAGCTTTAAAAAGCAATAACTTGTTAAACAGACACACACACAGGCAGACCCCATTAAAGTCGTTTGATGTGAGCCAAGGAAAAGTGTCTCTAAATCACATAATTATTTTAAGAGACGAAGACACATTTGCTTAAACTAGTTCAAATCACCTTTGGGGCAGGGGGAGAGAGCGTTTGTGTCTGCACCATTAAATGCTTTGATTTCCTGCAGCTCACCCCAGACTCTTGTTTTAATAGCATTAAACATATGAATATGTGATAATAAAATACAGGTGGTTTCCTTGAGCTTTATTGACTTCCTATGCCACAAAGAGAAAATCATTGCTTCCTTGTTTATCTATTTTGGGTTTCTATTTTTTCTCTCCTGGGAGAGTTGACTAATGCAAACAGCTTCTTGGCTGTCCTAGAGAGCTGCTGCAGCTGCCTGCTTTGACCCTCTTAATGTTTAAAAAAATCCCAGCTGCTTGACTCCAGTACTTACCGCACCCCATGAGCCAGGAGGTAGGGGTGGGTGGCCAGGAGAGGGATGGAGCCAGACTCCCTTTCTCCATGCCTTGCTGGAACTCAGGGAGTCAGAAGCTCGCAGGGGTCTCAACTTTGTGTCCTCGGTGTGGCTGCAGTCCCCCAGCAGCSGTCCTGCACACATTCACACACGCCATCCTGACACTGCCCAGCTCACCCCGACATCCTTCAACCCTACCCATCACACGAAGCATCAGAAGATGGGACGGAAAGTCTCACTTCTAAATTCCAGTGGGGAATACTGAATTCAGGGGAATCCATCCCCTGAATTTCTCAGTGCTGGCTTTATCCGAGATCCCTTCAGGAATATGCTGTGCCCCGAAGGCCTCACTCGGGGCTGGGCTGCACTTCTTCCCGAGCTGCCTCCCCAGGGCTCCCAGTCTAAGCCACCCCCTGGTTAACCTGGGGCTCGGCTGCCCGTGAGCATCCCCACCCGCGCCGGTGGGGCGGGAGGGAACGACGTGTCGCCGGGTGGGGACCTGTTGCGCGGGCGGCGCCAGGCGCTCTCCGGCCCCTAGATGGAGCCCGGTACCCACCGTTCGCTCCCGCACGCCCCGCAGGGCTGGCGGCTGCCGGGGCAGCGGGGCAGGCAAGGATGCTCGCCGGCAGCTTCCCCCCCCCGGCACAGGGGCGAGTAGGGGGCAGGGTGTGCCCCCTGGTCCCACGTGTCTGATTCACCCATGGGTGCGCACGCCCGGCCGGAGAGGTGGCCACCGGGACACCGTTTCACTCCAGCTGGTGTCCATCCTGCATCTCTGGCCAGTTCTGCAGGTCACTGTGCACCAGGTTTGCCTGTGAAGGGGTGGCAGACACACGTTTTTGGGGTAACGCCAATAGCCTTGACCCCTGTTTATCTAGAGGCACTTGTGCGAGAGGTTGTCTTGCCATAGACCCCATCCTTTGGGGAAAATCAGGCAGCCAAGCACCCCTCTCTCCATCCGCTGCAGAGGGGCCTGAGGTCCCGTGGCTCCCATCCAGAAAACATCCACAGGCCCTTAAAATAAAGGCAAACAGCAGGGGTGTGTGTGTGCTGAGACTGAAGGAGGAGGGGTACGGAACAAGGAAGGAAAGGAGGACCRTGGAATCAGAGCCACGCAAGGCAGCATCTGTAGCACTGCAGGCAATACCCACCCAAGCCTGCACCACCCCATCTCTTGTAYGGAGGGTCTCCACTCCCCCCATCCCACCAATGTCAGTTTGGGCTGAGCTATCAGCCATAGTCAAGGTTTCCTCTAGGAAGGGGAGCAGGGCTAGAGTCAGGACCTACCTCCCGCGATCCCACTTGTTGGCAGGGAAGGGAGAGAAACCGGCTCCCGAAAAGCAGGAGACGTTCAGCAACAGGACACCATTCCTCACTCCTCGCCTCTTTTGGCAGCTTCTGTGGCCACAGGCTCGCTCAGGAAACACTTTCCCCTGGATAACGTTACAGGTGTGTCTCTGCCTGTCCCTGGGCTTTCTCTGCTGTGGCGAGTTTCCCCAGGGTCTGGCACAAATATGTGCACCCTGGGGTCCCAGTGTGGGCTCTGCGCTCCCTCGCCTGACTGTGAGTCTTGCTTCTTCCGCACATGGTGTACAGCATGGCTCTGCTCGAGGGTATATGTACCCCCAGGTCCTCAAAGGACCAGGCCTGGAGGAGACTGTGTGGGAACGGTTGTGGGTCCACCAACACATTCCTCCTGCACTGCTCCCCGGAGAGCACGCTCTGCTCTGCATCCCACCCCCCGCCTCTGGACACGATGGTATGAGCCACGGCCAAAGCAGGTTTCAGACCTGTCATAACAACCGATAAGGTTTCAACATTTGTTTTCACTCCATCCCAAAATGAAAGCCAGATCTCTTCAAGCGTTTCCATGAGGACGGGGGGTGGTGGGGAATGCCCCCTCCGCAGATCCCTTGCTTGCCTCTGCGAGCAGCCGTGTTGGTGGGCAGGGCGCTGGGGACGTGTCCTTCTGTGGTCGCAGGGGTCCCTCCAACGGCAGGGGAGCACAGCCTGGCAGTGGCAGAAACCCAACAGTGTCGTAAGCGTATACAAAACTTCCCGGAGCTTCATCCTGGTCTGAAGGAGGGCAGTGCCCTGAATACAGCCCAGCGGCTACCRCCGTGCTCCACACCTGTGTCACCAGGGGATGCGTAGCCAGGACCTGCGTTTCAGCAACAGCCTTGTGATGTGACATCTCCAGACCCTGCAAGCTCCTCCAGCACATGCCACCCACAGCAGGGCCAGACAGGCCAGGTATAGTCCCTGCTGGGGGACAGCCCTCCTCTGCTCAACCTAGGCTCCCACTGGACCAGGACTCCAAGTCCCAGGTGCCCCCCACCACTCAACCTCATGCCCCGTGGGCCTGGAGAGACTTGGTGCCTTTTTTCTGCAGCTTTCAAAAAGAGCATCCTTCTGGTACATCATGGCTCCCGGTGACTGGCCAGCATTTGTCCTCTTCTCCCCCAGCCTGGCCTGGGAGGACCCCCTCTTCTCCCCCAGCTCTCAGGGCTCTTCTGTGAAAACAACCAGACCAGCTGGGGATACTTTTACCCCTGGAGAGGGGGAGCAGAGGCCTGGCCACAACTCAGTGCACTTGTGCTCACTCCCTCATGATGACCCCGAGCAAGTCCCTTCCCCACCTATACCTCTTTCTTCCCCTTTGCCACTTTACATGGGGAGATCTTGGGGTCAAGCCCTGCCTCTCAGCACATTTATATCCAACATACCTGATAGCCCAGGCTCGGACTTGCACCCGCTGACCACCAGCATCACAAACCAAATGCTTTCTAGATGAAAACCCGGAGAGGAAGAGTCTGGCCAGCCCTGACATGTGCCCAAACACTGAGCATCAGCAAGTACCAATCGCTAAACAAAGTGACTTCCCAAAAAATTCCTCTTGCTGAGACATGAAAGTCACTGGGAAATGGAGCTTTTCTCCATGTTTTCATCTATCCCCATCTTTGTACCGCTTCCCAACTGTAGTTAAAAAAAGTACATACTGATTGATATTTTTTAATCATTGCTTTGTTATTTTTATGTGGCTGCAGTGGAAGAAAGACAGACAGTTAACCGCAGCTCTCAGACCAGCGGGTTTACATTCTTTGCAGGCAACGAGAAAACGAGTTTTCTCAAGCCTTGCTCATTCCTGCTCAAAAATTAGAGCGGGGACTCCCCATCTATTTCTGCTCGTTTTATTTTTGCTCCAGAAGCAGAAAGGCAAAGGGCAGCTGAGCTGAGGGTATGCACTGAATTTCCAGCCCCAAGAAAGTGCAGGGCAGGGGTTTGCAGCTCTCTGCAACAGGGGATTCGCACACCTTCAGTGCTCAGAGTTTCGGCTGGAGGTTTGGCATGTAATTAGGAGTTACATAGCTAAGAGCTGCCGGAACCAGCCCCATGCTTACCACTAGCTGCAAAAGAAAGGAGGAAGCCAAAAATTAATTTCTAGCCTTGGAAAATCAAGATTTTTTTGGTGCCTTTGGAAAAAAAAAAATCTCTTTGAATACAGTTTTAAGTTTGACTCAAATAAATGTGTAGAATCCATGTAAAACTACCAAAATAACAGGGAGTTCCTGATCAATAGAAAGGAATAGGGGCAAAGAATCTCTGTCCTWATCTTGGGCAAGCACTGACATATCAAACAGAATTTTCCTGCTTTAACAAAGGCAAAAATAATAACAATAATAAAAAAAATCAAAGTCCCAGCTAACTTCACAAACAAAAGATCTGCAAAAATCTGGAGGGTTTGAGTCCAGCAGAAGATTGTTGTGATAACCTATAGCTTTGTGTGTTTTTCTTCTTCCCTTAATATTTGTTTAAAAAGTTTTTTTTAAAAAAAATCTAATTTTTCTTCACAAATTGAGACCCTTTCATTTAGAAAATTTCAAACTGGTATATTTTGATAATTCCAAATTCTATTTCACAAACATTTTTCAAATAAGCAGCCATCAAAGCTCACCGTTGCACAAAGAAATCAGTGTCACTCAGCCAGTCTGCTTCGGGGGGGGGGGGGGGAAGATTAATTCAAAAAGTTCCAGCTGTCCCAGAACCCCGGACAGGGCTGGCTTTTTACTGTAACCCAAACAGTTTTCAGCAAAGCCATTTTCAGTTTTGTCAGTAAATCAGCTTGTGTTTTCTACGCCATCTAGCCCACGACCGTGTGTAAGCTGTCCTCGGCGGCGAGGAGGGGGCTGCCTCCCGCCAGGCTGGGCTCCCGCTGATGCCGTGCCAAGTCAGCAGCCCTGGTTTTAAGCTTTTTTTTTGGTGGGTTGGTTAATTAGGAGTACATCCAAAAATACCAATCAACAGTCCGGGTGAGGTAATGAAAATGATCCTATATATGGGTGATTGGGGGTTCAGAGCCTCTCTTTATTATCAATTATACAAATCATACTAGAGGACACATACACTCACCTGGGTCTTCCTCCAGCAAATGCCACATACAGGTGACTCTCACAGATGCTGCTGCAGGAAAAATATCATTAAACATACAACAAATGCCCCATAGACAGGATAATGCAGCCCAAGAAAAGCTGCATGTGGTCTTTACCAAGTACTCACATAGAAATTGGAGCATGCACGTACTGCAAGGGGCCAAATGTACTGGCCCGTACCCAGGAAAAAGCACAACTGCAGGCTCCGTTCAAGGCAGGAGACTCCAGCAAACTCCCTTCAGCCTTTCCCTGGGCCCATCCCTCCGCAGAGATAAACCAACTGATCCTCGTTTGGATGACTCATGTGCTTAACTAATTGGCTAAATGGGGGCCAGACCTCTGGCTCCCTCCTGCCCACATAGTTTGCTGAGCTGGGACCAAACCCAGACAACCGCAGCACGTCCAGCTGGGCTTCGTCTCTTCCAGTTCTGCACAGATGTTTAATACTCTGCTTGCTCGTGCAAAGACGGTGCTTTTTCCCCCCACCAGATTTTGCCTCCAAAAGCTCAGCACACCCATAGCCAACCCAACATGATCGATAGCTCTTGGTCCCCAGTAACGTTGCAGGCGATAGAGATGTGCACGACCGCGGTGCGCTCTCCTGCGATGCCCACGTGCCCTTGGCTGCCGGTATCACACAGGCTTTTCCCCTCCAGCCCAAGTTCACTCTACCTTGGTCTGTATTTCCTAGATACAGGCAAACAACGGAAAAACGTTTTTCCTAACTCCCATTTCACATTTGGGATTCGCTATATTTTGAGACAGAGGGAAGGGGGAAATGACTTTCAAAGCATCTTAATGTAATTTTATTCCTCTTCCCAAATTATACCTATAATACAAAAAATTAAATCAGCCTTCAACGTGGTATGGACGGCCCCAGGATATGGCTGAGGTGATGTCAGTCTACAAAACATATCATTATGTGTCATTGTTTCATGTCATTGCTTATTGATTTAATTCCATCATATTTCAGGCAACTTTTATTGTCTAGGTACAGATCATCATATTAATAACTGGAAGCACGTATGCAGATATCAAAAACACCTCCTGCCACTAAATCAATTTTTAAAATGAATCCAGGAGAAATATTTTAACAGAAACCCCTTCCAGAAGCAATTGTTCTAGGGACAAGAAAGACCAGACGACTRTTTTTCTGGTTCCAGTGTTACACATATTGTCATTTCATATCAAGATTTCTTTTTTTTCTTTTTGGTCTTTTTTTTTTTAACAGGAAAGATTGATAAGAAAAGGAGGAAGTCAACAGTTTTGAGAACAAGGTGTAGCTAAATATTGTATCTAAACACATGCCCTCGAATGTGCATTATCATACATTCAACTTCGCTGCGGAACATTTTGGAATATGAACTGAATAATGTGGATATTATAAAATGGCTGTCTTGGAATTAAATTTTAAGATATTGATGTGTCATAATAATAAAATAGAAAACACTTTTAATATCAACAGTAGCTCCATCATCCTTTTTTTTTATTATTTTGTGGTTGGTGCTTTTCCTAGGCAGAAACCTTGAAAACAAAAATGTACACTGCAACAAGCTGTAAACCATTGAAGATCTGTACACAGCAATGCCTCCTGAAGGAGTAAGCCCTAAGCCCAGCATTATCTTTGTAGMCAAAGTTGGGCATGTATTAAATAATTAGCTTAATCAGCACCTAAAAATCTGTCTGTGATATGAAACAGAATTCAAACAAAAGACTTCTCTGAAATTTATCTTGGAAAAACATTAACAGGTATTTTATTTTAGCAGTTTTTTTGGGGTAATCAGGTATCTTTTAAAGGTATCTCAAAAAATGGGTGTTCTCTCTATTTACTTATTTTCATGTGTTTTATCTTTCTTTTTCTTTTTTTTTTTCTTTTTTGGCTTCTTGTCTCTCCATTGCTGCAGATGTTTCTCTGTGTTCACTCGTGCGTTGGACTGCAGGATGGGAAAATCCTGCAGCACCATAAATTTTCAGCCCAATCCTGCAATAATAGATTTTGGATAAAGCAGGCTATTCATACGSTCCCTTAACAAGCTCCACAGCGATGCTGCACCCGGAGGACCCAGCTTCCAGGAGCGCTATCAAACGCCGGGTCCAGCTGCACCGCAGGTTCGGGGTATTTTGTCGCACACATCCCACAGGCAGCCTGGCCCCCAGGGCCATGTCAGGGGGTCCCTGCCAGCGGCTCGTGGCTGGCCGCCCTTTTCAGTCCTCTCCTCCAACATCCTTTACCCAGTAATTCCCAGTGCTGGAAGGAACCGCCAGGCTGAAGTCAACACAGCTTCCCTGGCCGTAAGGCTGGGAGTCTCTCCCAAGGAAGCTGATGGGAGTTTTCCCRCCGGTTTGATTTTCCTCTGAGAAAGGCTTGCCTAGCCAGGGACRATGTCCTGACTAAGGATGAGTATGAACAGAAAACAGGGTCCCTAGAATAATTCCCTACAAGGTTGTCTCTAACATGTACTCTTGCAGATTTCTTTMTATCCAAATGCCGCTTTCTATATAGAGCTTGAGACACGAATATCTCTAAACCCCCCAGCCCAGGCGAGACCCCACTCCAAGGTCTCATTGAAGAAATTATTCACCATGTGTTTAAGGCCAAGCCCCTGCACGATTCCTTCCACCCTCAGCAAGCCCCCCAGAAGGGCTTCGATTAAAGCAGGTGCTAAATGCACTGCTGGGTCAAAGYCTGAAAATGTTTAGAGGATCGGGGATTAAAATACAGTAAATTACCTCTGGAGCTTCCAAAGCCAAGTGGAGCTGAGCAAAGTCAAATGGAAATGCTAACGCTATTTTCATTTTAAACAAATGGTGGAGGCTTCAGCATTAGCTGTGATACACTGTCTCCTCTCGGGGAACTAACAGACAGGGAAGAGCAAGGCTTTAAATGATTTATTCAGTACCCTGGAGATTTTTTATTTTCTTTTTCATTTCCACATAAATTACACAAGCACTTTATAAAATGAATACACATAAACCACCTTATAAGTGCATAACTTAAAAAACCCAAACGAATGAATGCCTTTAAAAATCTCACTGAAAATAGGTTTTCTGATCGCTTGTTTGTACTAGCTGCTTAAATTGGCAGTGCTGTTTTAGATTATAAGTAACTGAAAAATATATACTGTATATATATATATATATATTCCTGGCATTTGCTATAAGAAGTGCTTTGTTTAATTRTGTCTCGTTCCCTCAGTACAATTAAAGAAACAACTAAGTTAAACGGTTGAGACTGAAATCGATTTTTTGCCATCAGGAACTGCCTTCTAAAGGGAAACAGGTAAAATAAAACATTGGACAACATTTTGYAAATGATATGGAAATAATCCATGGAAAGAAACTGCATTACCCCCACAAACTGCCACCAAGGTCTTCTCGTTATTAAAATACACGCTGATGGGCACAGAGTCCGTGGCAGCCGGGGACAGTTTGGGCTCTTCATACAATTGAGATATCATATTTACCGTCCTCAGGAGTCTGTCAGATCCTTCTCTTATTCCCCCTCGCAAGAAAAAATTAATGAAAAAGGGGAGGAGAGACGGCGAGGTGAGATCCGAAGGGTTCCCATCTGGCGCAAGCAGAAATTGCTGCTGTTTCCTCCATTTGTTGCATCCCCGAACGTCTCCGGCGCGGACGACCCAAGGAGGCTCGCAGCAGAGACRTGCTTTCCAGGGAGCCTCCTCCTTTTGTTTCAAGCCATCAGTCCAAGGTATATATATATGCACTATATATATATATACGGATATATATGGGTGACCCCAGGCTTTGCACCAGCAGAATCGTAAGGAAGTTTTCTCTCCCGCGGCTGGGTGAACGCCGGTGGCTGTGTCTGTCAGGGCTGGGCTTTTTGTCTGGCAGCACGTCAGCAAGTTCAYGGTCGGCACCAGAGACTTTCAAGAGAACAAAAGGGCTTGGGGGGAGGCGAGACACCACTGCTGCTCCAGCAACCCCATGGGTGAGGAGAGTTTTTGGGGTTGTTCCCCTTCCTTTCGGTCCTCGTGGAGGGTTTTCCCGGCTGGGTGCGTGGGATGCACGTGTGRCCAGAGGACCGTGGGGTACCAGCCTTCCCCAGAGAGAAACAGGGATGCCATGTGTCCCACCAGGGATGCTACGTGTCCCAACAGGGACAGCCCCGCCAGCAGAAGGTCCACGTGCCGCCGGCGGGTGCCAGCCTTATTCGCAAGCGGAGGCAACGGTGGTGACGCTGGTGATCTTGGTGGAGTCGTCAGACCAAGGCTGGAGGTTCTGGAGGGCAAAGAGAGAGGAGTTGTGGACGCAGATGGGGTCAGCTTGGATGGGCTGGTTGATGGTTTTTTGGAAGGCCTCCTGCTGCAGCTGCATGAGGATGCGGTTCGCTTGCTGCCGCTCGGCCTCCCGCTCCTCCGCCGTTTGCCTCCTAGGAGAGAGGGAGCGGTTAGGGAGGCCTGGGGGAGCAAAGGAGGCGTATCTCCAGAGAGAAAGGGTTGTGCTGAGTGCTTAGGGCTGGGGGGGGGGTAGGAAAAAAAGGTGCCCAGCCACGGCATGGTCCCATATCCCCTGCACAAACTGCCAGTAGTGCTATAAACTGGAGACTGAGACTGTCTATCCTAACTGCCCTCAGCAAAAATTGCTCCGATCAAAGAGAGCCGGGAGCAGCCCACAGCTCTGGTTTATTTTCTGCCCGTGGGAAAAATCCAAGCAGTGCCAGAACACCCAAAGGGGCACAAAATGGGGTTGTAAAAGGTGCGATTCCCTGCAAATGTGCCCTGTGCCCAGCAGTGAGAGCCAAGCACACAACGTCCCAGYGAGGAGCGCGGGGCAGGAGCGAGGTGAGACATCACCGACTGGCAGYGCCACACGGCTGGGAGACGGGCAAYGTCACCCTGGGCATCGCCTTCCCTGCACCCAGGCCTGCCATCTCCTCCACTGGGYTGCGGTGGCCAGCTGACGAGAATCTGGATAAAGGCGACAACACCTCTATGTCAGGCAGGACAAAAATCAGCAAAATGTTGGCTAAACACTGGAAACACATTTTTAGCAGTGAGAAGAATCAAAGTCCAGAATAAACTGTCCGGGCAGGGTGAAGGAGGGTATTTTTAAGAACGGGTTGGACACGGGTCTGTCTGGAATGACACTGGCAGAGCTGATCCTGACGAGGGGGGGATTAGGGGGCCTGCAGGGGTCCTTCCCGGCGCTGGTAGGGTCCCAACTCTGGGCTGTCTAGCAGGAGGGGATGGGATAGGTAGGAATGGCCTGAACACACTTAAAAGCACAATGAAGATCCCCGCCGGCCCTTGCTGAGATGGCGGGTCAGTCTGGAGGCTGCAGCCTGCGGTTGCCTCTGCTTTTACTGGTGAACATCACCTGGCACCTCCAGTGATGCTGCTGGGAAAGCCCGGGGCCAGCTCACAGTGCCGCCCCAGGATGATCCCCAAAGCTCCCCCTCCCTCGCTCACACCCCCGGGCCCAGCCGTCGCTCTCCCGGCAGCTTCAGTGGATCAGTGACAGGGGAAACGGCAGCTTTTTAATTTAGCAACTCAGAGGGATCTGAGATGTCTCATCTTCTTTGGCTGCGGGGATTGGAAGTGGCAGCTCTGAGCTCTGCAGTGACATCTCGGAGCATGGGGTGGGGGGTCCCTGGCTACCCACCAGGGAAGTGGGCGAGGGCTGGATGGGGGCAATGGGCCTCCGGGGCACCCAAGTCTCCAAGCATGCGGCCAGGGCTCCCGCCCGGGAGCAAGTAGCTCGGGGCTCAGTCCCTGCTCTAATCACTGTGCCAACATCTCATGTCAGACACCCTGGGGAGAGGGGGCTCAGAGCAGAACCGGCCCTCCCCACGCAGCCCGGGAGCAGCTCCATCTCTGCTTTGATGAATATTTAATGACTCCCTGCACAATGAAGAGATGCTCCAGGAGGAGGGAGGGAGCCCCATGTCTAGGATGGTCAGGAGCTTGGTGGCTGTGAGCACCCAGCTCCCAAATATCTCCTTGCTCCAAGCAACTGGCCCATTCATACATTCATGTCAGGCTGGGATTTGCAGGTTCAAATCTGCCTGGAAGGAACTAAACCTCGACGCCCGTGTCTCAAGCAAGAGCCCAAATCTGGGGAGGGGATCACACAGCCACCTCACTGAAGCAGAAACACCCAGGCAAGGGACAGAGACCAGACTCTCCCCCCAACTTGCCTTTATTTAAGCAGTTAAATGCCTCAAAGGGCTTAAAGTAACACTCTCTTCCAGGATATTCCCCGCTGCCTAGCTCACACTGCGCCTGCGAGAGGCTCCTTCCAGCACCCAGTGCTCCAGGCACTGTTTGCAACCCACCACCGCTGCACGGGGAGCCGGGGCAGCCAGCCGGGCGTGCTACCGGCCAGGGGCACCCGCACCTCCACCGCAACGCCCATCGTGCACAGATGCAAACAAGCAGAGCTTACAAGCCTGAGTCCCTCTGGCTCAGGCTGTTGGGGATTCTCCCATGTCTAATACTATGGCTGAGGTCAGGCTGCAGCCTTTCCCTTAAGCAGAACCAGGATTTCGTTTCTCTTTACCCAGCTATTTTTTGTGAAACATATGACTAGATTTGTATCCTCTGCTCCTCTGCCAAAGGGGGCTGAACTTAGCCAACAGACGCAAAGAGTATTGACAGACATACGGAGAGCCAGCCAAGCCGCATTTGCCTCACTTCCTTAGGAAACCAGGTTAGAAGACATAGCTGACCCTGTTTCGCAGGCCGTGGCAGGACTGTTCCTCCTCCAGGACTCTGCTCCTGGCTAACAGAGATCACTCCAGCTGGAGACTTCCTGGCACTTGGGGAGCTGCTCTTCCATGGGCTCTTTAGGGAAGGACTCGCTGAGAGGGGGATTCACCCACACCTTTGGTTTCAAGTTCCCTGTCCCCCATTTCTTATCCAACCTCTGCATCCCCAGGCAATCACTGTCCCAGTCACCCTCGGGGCGACCATGTGGAAGCCCTTTTCCCCTGCCTTGAAGAAGCTACTGTCTGCCTGCGCCCAAGCGCCCAGTGCTCAGCACCCAGCACACCCCCCTCCTCTGACCTGCCGGGGAGCTGCCCCTTGCCCAGGTCCCCCCCTGCAAGGTGCCTGTCCCCGGGCTGGGGCAGGGCAGGGGATGCTCCCAGGACTGGGGTGCCTCCTCCGGGGACACCCCGGGAAGCTGCAGCTTGGGAAGGGCAGTGTCACGGTGACAGAGCCCGGGAGCCTCCATGTGAGCCCGGCCTCCTCTTCCTCTCTTGCCCGGCTTTACCGGCACGCCCGGCAGGAGGAAAAAAAAAAAAAAAAAGGTATTTTGGCAAGGAGGTGCCGTAAACCCCGCGGGGGTAAAAATGTTCGCGTTATGCAGGGCCCGATACCCCGGCAGCTCCGGGTGTGCAGGATCCGGCCCGAGACGCGCTCCCACGCTGGGGTGCGGCCCCGGCCCGGCGCCGGAGGGTCCCGCTGCCCCCACGGCCGCGCACCGGCGGGTCGGGCTCCTGCCGCCGCTCCCCTCCGGCCCCCGAGCGCCGGCCCCGCCGGGGCTCGGTGCCGCCCCGGGCGCACCCCACCGGGCCGGGCCGAGGCAAGCCGGGGGCTCCCGCACGCTGCTGCCGGGGGAAGAGGCGCTGGAGCCGCTGCACCCACTGGGCCCCCGGTGATAGCGCCTGCACCCACCGCACGTTCCCCCCGCACAGCGCACCGTGCACATGTGTATGCATACACGCATTAATCCACATTGCACACGAGCACACCTATTTTCACGTACACCCAGTGTGCTCATACAGCATGCTCACGCACACAGAATGCACACTGCCTGCACACACGGTACACACACATCCATATGCACGTCTAGGCTCGCTCGCACACCCACACGTATGCTCACACACAGGCACACACGCATACACCCTGCATGTGTGCACACCCATTTGCATAGGGCCTTCACACAAAAGCATTCACGCGCACTGCAGAGTTATATGCACATGCCCTGCTTGCACACACACTCGCAGGCATGCACACACTCACACTGCATGTACGCACAAGCGCAAGTATGTCCACACATGGCCTATACACACACCACATGCACATTCATATCCACAGGTGCCGCACACACACACACAGCTGTGCATGCACACATGCACTCCCACACATGTATACACACATATTGACATGCACACACATGCGTGACCCCCCACATGTGTGCACTAGCAGGGCTTGCACCCCCACGCGCAGCCACCAATGTCCCTGGCAGAGCTGGTGGCAGCCGGGCCTGCTCCCCCAGGGCTGCCCCAGAACCTGCCCCCAGGGTCCGCCGAGCCCCCCAGCCCCTCACCTCCACTTGGTGCGCCGGTTCTGGAACCAGGTCTTCACCTGGGCGTCCGTCATCTTGAGGGCCTTGGCCAGGGCAGCGCGCTCRGCCGAGGCCAGGTACTTCTGCCGGTGGAAGCGCTTCTCCAGCTCGCAGATCTGCAGGCGGGTGAAGGAGGTGCGCGGCTTCTTTTTCTTGGGGGGCGTACGGTTCTGGTAGGGGTGACCTATACGGCGTGTTACAGTGAAGGGTGAGAGGGCCACTGGGGGGGACACGGGAGGGGGGGGATGAGAGGCAAAGAAGCAAGCAGCGACACATCAGCAGAGGGGCTCCGGCTCCCGGGCACTGGGCTGGGGACCCCCCCGCTGCGAAGCCGCCGCTTCCCCGCCGACACCCGCGCACGGGCTGCAAAAATGCGGCGGCGGCCCCGGCGCTTTCTCTGGGTGCTGCGGGCACCCGCCGGTCACAGCTCGGCTTTGGCGACGGGGAAAGCGGCCGCTTGCCCGGCGAAAAGCCTGGGGGGGAACGGTAGCGGCAGCCGGTCCCGGTGCCGGGCCGGGGCTCCGCGCTTCGTGCAAACGGGACTCAGTTTAATTTCGTTTGGGCGCGGCGGTAACCGCCGCCATCCTCGGCCCCGGCGCTTCGTACCCGGGAAATAACTCCCCGGGCTGGAAACGGGAGTTGCGATTCGGTTTTGGTGGGTTTGGTTTCTTTTTAATTATTTCTGTCCGCCCGTCCGTCCGTCGTCCGTGTCCCCCCCCCCCCGGAAAAATAATTGTGGAAAACTCGCGGCGTGTCTCAGCCGGGCCGGGCCGGGAAGGGGCTCCGTGAAAATCAGCCCGGTGCCTGCCAGGGGAACGGCCCGTTTGTTCGCCCGCGGCCGTGCCCGAGCCAAGCGCCATCGGGTCGAAATTAAACGTGAACTTGCAAAAATCGGGCCTCGGTTTCCGCCGCCGGGAAAAGGGGCCGGTGCGGGCGCCGCGGGAGCGGGGGCTGATTTTTCCCCGTTGCAATTTCGTTGCTTTTTTWATTTGTTTTTCTTCTTTTCGTTGTTTGAGTTTTTGCTTTGTTAGCGCCGAAAGACGAGTCCAGATACACCTGGAAACGGCGRCGGGTCCGGAAAGCGGCTCCAGCCCGAGCCCGGCTCGGCTCGGGGCTGCAAAAAGTCCCTTTTGGCGGGGGAAAGGCTGAGCCGAAACCAGCAGCCGGGGAAACACAGCCCGGTTACGGTACGCACGGGAAAAACAGCCGTACGAGCGGCCGGCAACGGGCCGGCCTTCCCGGGCGGGCGAGGGCCGGGGCCGCCGGGTTCCTTTCCCGCCGGGCCGGGTTGTGCCTCCGAAATAACCCTCTGTTTTAAAGGAAATTTTCCCCGGGTGTTGGGTCGGATGGCGAGGCAGCGGGGAGCGGGCAGCCGTGCCCGCGGCTTGCGGGAGGTGTGCGGAGTTTGCCGTTCCGTTTTGTCCCTGCCCGCCTTTCCCGGG
>JASVER010000083.1:103790-149051 GCA_030449065.1 Oceanodroma leucorhoa | reverse complement strand
AGCCCTGCCTGCCCGCCGGGGTCGGGTTTCCCCCCTCCCCGTACCTGCCTCAGTTCTTGACTTCTGAACTCTTCAGGGAACTCGCTGGCGCCAGCTCCATCAACCAAAGTCCTTGTGGTTAGGAGGAGCTGGGAGGGGAGGGAGGGAGCGAGGGCTGGGGCCAGCCAGGGCTGGGGGCTGCCCTCAAGCAGGGAGCCTTCTCGTCCCCCAGGGCCGCAGCTGCCTTCACCCTTCTCTAGAGACCAGCCCGGGCTTCTTCTCTAGCCCCTTCCCACACAGAGGACATGGGACAGAGCCTGTTCACCAGCCCTGAGCAGGTCAGGTTGCCTCTGCAGGGAAGTGACAGAGCAAGRCATGCCAGCCCCAAGCAGAGCCACAGGGTCCCCTGCCAGCAAGCTGTGATATCCAGAGGGACTCCATCTCTGCTGCCAAGACCGGGGAGGTGCCCTCTCTCCAGTAAATAACGCAGCCATCTCATGCTGCTTGCACATCCCGAAGGCCCCGGTCGATGCTGGGCAAAGCCTTYGGCCTTCCCTGCGCCAGAGATCCCCCAGGCTGAGCAGATGCCGAGGGCCCCRGAGGGACTGGCCCCAAGAAATCACAAGGTCACCACCAGTGAGCCAGGCTGGCTTATGAGAGTCACAGCCTCCAGCTGCTGAGCCCAAGGTAGGGGCTTTCGGGCARTAAAACCTGCCAGGAGAGAGACTACAGGTAAATCGGGTCTTTTTCTGCCCAGCACCCAGCGAGGACAAAGGAGAAGGGCAGGCAGGGCTAGGTCCCGACTGGGATTCAAGACTCCTGGAAGTCAATGGGAATTATTGATGCGGTTTGGGATGATGCACAGCCCCAGGATTTAATCCCTGCACAAGCTGCAGACCTAGCCTGCAGCCTTGGGAAAGCCACAGAGCTCCTGGCATTGGAAGTTTGGGCACTTCACGTCTAAGCGCCACGACAACACCCAGTTCAGATGCTTCAGTTCAAATTGCTCCTGGCCTCAGTTTCCCCTTGGGCTCTCCGGGGCTGGATTTTGAGCMGTGCTGCAGAGCATGAGGTTCTGGAAATACCCTGTCTCATGAGTGTTGCCAATTAATTTATAGCCTTTGCATCCAACTCCCTAATTCTGGGGCTAAAGAGGACTCACATGCAGTGCTGCAAGCTCACACACCAGGACACATCAGGGCCAGTTTTGGTGCTTTCAGGTTCACATCCCAATGGGAGAGTTTACATGGATCAGCACCCACTTGGAGGTGAATCCAGTGATCCTACAAATGGATCCCTGGGGTGGGGGGCAGAAGTGCCCCAGGCCAACCAGCTCTGCCTGGCCAGTGCTTGGAGGCAGATCCCCAGCCAGCATCATCGCACCTGCTGAGGGCTGGATTTGTCCACCTTTGCTAGGGCTCTGGATGTCAGGCCCTGCAAAAAATAATTCAGAGATCGTACTCTAAGCAGAGCCCGGGGAGACCAGCATTCTCAGATGTTTGCCCAAAGAGCTATTTAGGGCAGTGGAATTTCTTCTCTGGCCAGAGAAATCCTTTTCTGCAGGAAGCATCAACAAGCTGCATCAGCCCTCTTCAGAGGTGGAAGAAAGCCTCCGAYGCAGGAGCTGACACATACACCAAGTCACTGCAAAATCAGTGGAGCTGCAAAATTGAGGAGCCTAATGCCTTTGGTCTCTACTTCTCCAAAGCATTTCACCCCCTTCAAGCACCCACGGCTACTTACATATTCCTGCCAGCCTTGAAACTTTTATCCCCCCCTCACCTGCCCCGAGCAGCTGCTGGGACAGGCTCATCTCCAAAGCGGTGGTTCAATCCTGCCCCAGCTGAGGGTTGGGGACTTAGTACTGTGTAAGGAGACAGCAATGGAGACGAGGGCCCTTCCCGTGCTGCATAAGGCTCCTCTCTCCCTCCCCACAAAGGCCTGGGGATCCTTTCTCAGGTTCTCTCATTGATCCAGTGTATCTGCCTCCTGCTAGCRGAGAGGGGCAACCCAGCCAGGGCCTGACCTCCACCCTCCACTTCCATTTTCTTCTGCTTTCCTGGTTTTCTAGGGCTCCTCTTAGCCACTGAGCTCGGGGCTCCCGGGAGCTCGGCATCACAAGCTGCCTCCCAGTCTCGCAGCTGCTGGCCGGGAGACTGCTGCGAAATACAAGCCCTCCTGCAGGGACCGGGGACAAAAGTGGCATGGCTGGGACCTTGGCAGGGTCCCAGCACAACGCACCGGGCTCGCTCTGAAACCTGCGCTTCGGGCAGCTCTTTTTGGAACCTGTAAAATCCTCCCATTTTCCTAAAAGGRGAGTGAGCGACTCTGCCGCAGGCAGGTGCACGGCAATAAACACACCCGCACCCCATCAGCAGAAGGGTGCACCCCGACTCCCTCCCTTCCTCGCTTCTTAATTCGTTTAATTCGTTGGGCTGGGGGCTCCCCCCGCCCCGGGTGATTATTCACCCCTCCACACATCCATCACCTCCCGCAGCTCTTTCTCTCCCGCCCCGACCCCTGTGAAATCAATTACGGCGGAGGAGCCGGTGCCCGTGCGGGGCCATGTGGGCCCGGGCTGCGCACCGGAGCTCGCCGAAGGGCCCCCCGGACAGCCCCCACCGCTCCCCGGAGCCGGGGGACGCGGTCCCCGCTGCCGTCGGGCTTCGGCCTCTCAGCGCTGCCRCCCCCACCGAATTATATCGCAAACATCGCGACAGCCGGCGATAACGAAGCAGGGCGACCCTCGCACCAACCAGCCGGCCTCCCGCAACGGTGCGGGCTTCCCAGCACGGAATCTCGTTTCCCGCATATCCCACCGAGACCCACCCCACACGGATGGTCCTCGGCCCCGCCGGCGGCGGCTTTTCCCCAGCTCCACGTCCGCGGGAAGGGCAGGACGCGCTTCCTGCGCATTAAAAGCAATTAACACCATTCGGGGAATTTTTAATTGCTCTATAAAGCACGCTGTAAATAATTACTCCCAGCTCTGTTGATCCCTCGAATACGCACTGACAGTTGTAATTTATGGCTTTGGAAACGTGGCCCCTTGTATTCAGCATAACTCCTTATTACAGTAATGACTTAGCACCGCTGCACTTAATGAGTATAAAGTGCCCGGCGCAGCGGGAACGGGCGGGAGCCGCAGCATCGCACGAACTTCGCCCGCAACAATATTTCTCCCCTTTATGGTTACAAACGACCGAGGGGCTACGAGTTAATGCGGCGGGGAAGGAGCGGAGGGCCGGGGGAGCGCAGCAGGGCCCGGGCGGGGAGCGCGGCCGGCTCCGCGCTCTGTCAACGACATCTCCCGGGAGCAGTTGTTATCTATCAAAAATAAGTATTTAGAGCAGTCTCCAAACTCCCCCCTCGCCTCCTTGTAGCCGCTGGCTGCCTGGAGAAAATGGGTTCAGGAGAGGGAAGAGAACGGTCACAACTTATCGCACCTAAGGGCGCACGCAACGCGGGTGTCGCAGAGCCTCGAAGGGCAGCTCGGCCTGCACCCACCACCCCCCACCGGCTGCCTCCCTGCCTCCCGCTGCCCCGGGACTGACTGGCTTCATGCAACAGGCCGTGGGGCTCTCATCCCTCCCGGGCCCCCCGGCCGGGGGTACCCGCGGGCGGGGAGGGAGCGGGGTGGTGGCCGATGGGGGCTGAAGTGCCCGGCGGCGCACTATGAATATTCAATGTTGCCGGTTGCCGGAGGAGCATCTGCCAATAAGTTATTGGTCCTGCGGCACCAGCCCCTCTCTCCACCGTGCAGAAATGCGTGTAATCCCATTAGCCCCATCCCCTTGGCCACCCGCCCCGCACCAGACCCGCTAATGAACGGCGTCTGGCCGCCACCCCCGAGGGCACCGACGGCAGCGGGGGACACCGGGGGCTCTGCCCCGTTATTAACTCCCAGCTCAATTACACCTCCCGTGCCAGTTAATACAGCCGTGCGGCAAGGGAGCAGACGTGGGCTGGACACCCGCGTCCCTCCGCCGCCTTCCTTTGGGTCTCCCCCGCTCCGAGAAGCGCTGGCCCCTGCGACAGCCAGGCCTGTCGCGACACAGAGTGTGGCCGTCGTGGTATCGCCCCGATCCTGCGGCTCCCCCGCGCCCATGGGGGCTGCTCGCCGCCCCCGGTCCCGGCTGCCGGCAGCTGCCGTGTTTGTTCGCTCGTCGCGGAGCGGCGGCTGCTTTTGTCTCCTGCCCGCCCCGAGCCCCGGGCCTTTCCCCATCAGATAAAGTCCTGTTTTGCCAATAGATTTGTGCCTTTCTCCCCCCGTCCTCCCCCATCTTAAAAGCAGCCCTCGGGGGCAGGGGCGCAGGCAGCTCCGCAAACCCCGTGCACGCCCTGCCGGCTCCGCTAACAAAGTAGCTTTCACTAATGAACTAGAAGATCCAATAATAATGGTCTTAATTATTGCAAACATTGTTACGGGCTTAGCTATAAAAACCTCAAAACCCTCCTCAGTAAATCCTCGCGTTTATTTTTTTTTTTTCCCTTCTCCTCCCCGAGGTTAATTAGCACGCAAAAAGCAAATACAAATTATAGCAGAACCAATGGGTAAACTTAAATCTAATTTGCTGCTGTTTGCAGCCTTCGGAGAGGAGAGCCGGGCAAGAGGGGCAGCCCCCGCCCCCCGCCGCAGGCAGCTGCCGTACAGGTGGGCAGCTGCAGGGACGAGTCCTTGCCCTGACCGGGGGTCCCCTCGGTCCCCGAAATTAGGAGACTCCGGCGGGTTCAGATGCTTTTCCTTCTCCGGCAGAAATACATCCAAGTTCTGGCAGGGCACTTGTAAATCTCGCCGCACGTCGTTTGCAGCGCAGAGGGTGCGCAGGAACAGAGGGTGTCTGGGATTAACCGTGACAAAAAAAGATCTAGAAAGAGAAAATCACAGGGGTTTCCAAACCCTAATCCTCCTCCCGTGGCACAACCCGCCCACCCCACCGCAGCCCACTCCTTCTCCCCGCGGGGTAAAACACCAAGCGAGCTCCGCTCGGGGGACCGATGCCCCGCGGACGGGGAGTGCAAGGGATTATCCGGGTTTAAACACGATCGGCCATTTATGCAAATAGCATTCTCCACACTTGTAAATTTAATTAATTAATTGCATTTTCCACTATTGTATTAACTGTATTTTCCACTTGTAATTAGTTGTAATTTCCAGTGCTACAGCCTCCTGGACTTCACCGAACAAGCACGGGGAGAAGGCAGAGCCGTCTCCATCCCAAAGGCTTTGCGGATGCTGTTTCTAACCGCCCGGGTGGGATCCCGAACACCAGCTTAAGGAGAGAGCACGACAGAAAACAAACAAATTAAACAGGGTGTGTAAACAAAAGTCGGGGGGAAGAGTAGGTGACACCGGTTTTTCAGTCCCATGCACATCACCAGCGGCTTTGACTTGCCAGTCCCAGTACCGAGAGGTCGGGGTTTTGTGTAAATCCGCTGCTTCATGTCACTGCTCCCTCCGCGACTTCGCGGAGCGGGAGCTTGCGGGACGCCAGCAGAGCCCGCATGGGGGTCACCCATGCACACCGGGGGCACGAAGGGACGTGGGTGGTTGCAGGTGGGGAAATGAGCTTTCATTTCTGAGGACAAATACTTGAAGGCTCCGAGGGAACAGTGCTGTCGGAGGCACTAAAATAATCTTCCAATACATCTCTCTCCGTACCGCTGCTGTAGCTGAGCTCTGAGCACGCCCTGAGAAACACGGACAACTTCGAGCAGCTCGTACCCCGCTGCAAACCTCCTCCAAAACTGGAAGTGGCAGGAGCCGGGGCTTCAGAGACAGGGGGAAAGGTGCACAGCCACACCTGAGCTCCCAGGGTCAGGGATGCTGTACCCAGGATAAAACTCTGCTYTTCAGACCCTGCTATCGGTCCGTGAGGTCCTACAGAGAAATGCAGGGCTGGTTGGGTGGAGTTCAGTCCTAGGAGAAATCCTAATCAATCAGCGTACTTAGCGGGCAGCATCCTCGGAGCTGAGCCCCGAGTGCAGCCCCACCAGAAAGCCTTGCAGGTGCAATTAGGAGTAAGGGCTAACGCAAGTCAGCGAGTGAGCTCGCAGCAATATTTGCAGAGAGGTGCTAGGGGAGCACTGAGGTCCGACACAGCCTAGTGCAAGAAGAAGAGCCCTTGCAAAACCCGGATCCATATCCCAGTCTCACTCAGTTCTAGGAGTGGCTCAATGGCAAAGCTCAAGCTTAGACAGAGTCCCATCAAACACCAAACTCACTGTGAGAGAAGCGGCAGCTCAGACATCCCCTTCCCAGCCTCCCACAATCCCCGCAGCATATTTTTTTTTTTCCCCAGGACTTTTACTGCTCAGAGGAGATAAGCCAAGACATTTCCTTCTCGCCTTTCATAAATATTGCATCTCCCAAATGCAATTACCAAGGGCGAAGCGACACAAGTGTTTGCTAAATAAGATTATGTGATAATGTTAATGTATTTTATGCCTGTGCTGTGACACCAGACAATCCCCCTATTAATAACAGCTCAATGAGATGTGGAAGTTCTTAACAGGGTGCTTTGGGGGATTGGGGATTTTTTTTTTTTGCACCGGGGGAAGGCAAGCGCAGTACCGTGGCATGGGTTGGAAGGGAAGAAGAGCCATTCCCAGGGATCAATTGAAATGGCAAGTGGAGCCGTAAGTAGCCCAGAGGGTCCGGTTGTGCTGCAGGTAACACACACATCGGTTAGCTGCTAACAGGGTGTAAATCACTCACAGCACTTCATAATGCAACAGGCCTAGAGAGGTTTGTGCACATTATCATGATCCTGTGACTGAATTACTGCCTGGCTATCAGCCATGCATTACCCAGCATTTGGGGGCCCTGTGGGCTCATCAGAAGTGCTCTGTGCCAGCCCACGTGTCCCCAGCTATTAATAACAGGCAGACCTGCACCTCTCTCCCTAGCCAAAGCAAGACCAAGAAAAGCAACAACAAAAAACATCCGTTGGTCCAACTTCCCTCAGCCAGAACAAAATACCCCCATCAAACCTTAGCTCTCCTCTGCTGATCTCCAGCTCCCCAAGCTTTATCTGCTTGCCTTTCCCTCTCTCCAGTGGCCACGTCCGTCTTCCACCTTCTATTGACCTGTCCATCCCTCGTGGTCTTCTATTGTATGACTGTCAGCCATGTGCCCATTTGTGTATGGCCAAAAGTAACTTGGCATAATGGTTGCCCAGCTGGAGACATTTAGATGTGGTCCCTTTTTATAAAGTACTTTGACTTTATAAAAGTACTGCACAGCCCAAGTTTTTCCAGTGGTCCCTGCTCCCAGTACGTACAAGGTTAATATAAAAGCACCAGCTCCCAGGTCCATCCATCTGCACAGCACRCAGCAGCCCCACCATGACTTTGCAGGACACTGTGGGAAATGCAGCAACCGCTTGTGCCGAGCTGCCTGTGGAGCACCACGCTGAAAGTGGGAGCAGCCCCAGGCCTCCAAGTCAGGGTTTTCCTCATAGCCCTTTCCCGCTTAAGCCCTTGAGGCGACAGTGTCCCTCCCAGAGCCGCTGGCCAGAGCTTGGTCCTCTGGGTGGCGGGCCGTCACCCCCGTGTTGATGCAAACAGAGTGATACACGAGTCCTTTGCCTTCTTTGATGCTTCCAGGGCAAATTCCTCCAGAGTCTGCAAAGTTTGCCTCTCTATTTCACATTAGCACTAGTTTGTAGCTGGCCTCTGCCCCCCAGGGTGGAAGGTCAATCCTTTATTTACTTAGTCCCTCACTTAGTTCATCTGCAGCCCTTTCAGTGCTTTGGATAACAGACACAAAGTGGGCTGCTAACCTGCTCCCTGGCCAGGAGCCTGCGCTCCCCAACTCCTGTGCCGGGGAAAAGAGCATCACATTCTCCAGGTGATACCAGTGCAGCACAGTGAAGCAGGCTGGGCGGGCAGCAGCTCTTTCCTACCCAGGGGCAAGGTCTGATTCAGCATGGAGTAAATGAGGGATGCAGAGGCTTCCAAGCACTGATATGCTTAGGTTAAAAGTTGTGAATGGTAGGGGAAATTATATCCCTGACATCACCTGGCAGGTCCTGCTGGCTGGTGCCTCTGAAGCTGGTTGCATCAAGTCCTTCGCTGCCCTGTGGAACTTCAACGTCCCTGGACATTGCAGCATCCTTGTGCCATTGCCCTTCCAGAGTGTCCCAGGGCCTGTCCTGGGCCCATTGGATGCTGCTGCACCTGTGAGAGGCTCAGCAGGCAAAGCCAGAGCCCCGTGCTGAGCAGGGGAACATGCCAGCTCCAGGCTCTGTGCCCAGCACAAGCAGCCAACTCCCCTTGCCCAGTGCCTTCTCTGCTGTTATAGCATCCCCAGGATGTGAGAGCCTGGTGGGTTCCAGCTGAGCCCTGAACCCCCTCAGGGTAGCTGATGGGTGGGCTCAGAGACAGAAAGTCTCCCAAAAGCAGAGAGGTGCAGCTCTGTAGGGCAGCCACAGCCCCTCAGCCGGGGCTGGCCACAAAACCAGCAGGTTTCAAACCTTGTCTGCTTGTGTGAGCCCAGGGAGTGGCATTTTCCCAGTCCTGTTCCTGAGCATCTCGCCCCTCGTTCAGGATGCTGCAGCCTGCTGTGGGGTGGCTGGGCCTGCCCTCAGCCCCCTGTTGTCTGCAAGTAATATCAAACCAAAGCACTGGATAGTAGCAAACAAGCAGTATTAATAACTAAATAGTTATCAAATCATTACTATTGAATAATACTCATATTAAAAGAGTAAATTAAAGTACTTCTCAAGCACACCCATACTTGTGCAGGGTTTGGGCTCTGAAGAAGCAGATGAGGGATCCCAACTCTCAGAGGAGACCAGGCACCATGCAGGAGCCAGAGGACAGCCCCATCCCACCCTCTCCCAACAGCAAGGGACCCGCAGCRCTGCTGCAGGCACCGCTGGCTGCAAGGAGCGGACGCAAGGAGCGGACGTCGTTTCTGAGGGTCAGCCGAAGGCAGAGACAAAAGAGGTTTCCTTGAAGGCTCCGGGCACTGGGAGGGAAACGTGCCCTTTGCCTGGGTGCCCCAGGCTGGCTGTTTATTCAGGTCCCGCAGAACAATGCTGCAGCCGGAAAAACCAGCCTCCCCCCTCCACAGGCCTGGCCAGAGGAGCCTGTCCCCCTTCCCCCCCCCCCGGGCTTGTCCCTAGCGTGGCTGAGCGGTGCCTTGGCTCTGAGCCAGGCTGCTCGTGTTTGTCACCACAGGGGCTTTTTTTTTTTWAAAAAATCTTTTTGTTTCTATGCTCTCCCATTCCTTTGGAGGACGGGAAGCGGCAGCTTCTTGGAGAGGAGGTTGGGGATTTGGGGATTTTCAGGCTGGGAGGGACCATGAGCTCATCCATCCTGACCCCCCACTGCAGCCCTGTCCCACAGCATCCTCTGGCCACAGCGGTGCCGGCTCCGGGGAGCACATGCTCCGGGGAGCCTGGCTGCGCCCAGCATACATCTGGCCCAGGGAGATCACTCCTGCTGAACAGCCGAGCCTCTGCTTCAGACGTCCAGGCAAGSCCCAAACCTGGCTGCAGCTGAGCTCCGGGGAGGGAAGGCTGTGGTCCAGCCCACCCAGACTTCCATGCTTGAGGGCAGAGGCTTCCCAGGAGGCCTGCACCCCAGGGATGGTGGGGTTTCAAGGCAGCAGGAAGCTGAGCTCTAGCATCCCCTGCACAACCACCTTTCCCTCGGCAGCCTGGAAGGAATCAGCCAAACAGGAGCAGTGCCCCTGCTGAGGGTTATAGGGCTAAGGCTGAGCCATGCCCCAGGTACTCAGCATTTAGTTGGATTAAACTCTCACTGTGGTGGGGAGTTTTTATCAGCTGGAGGATGTTGCAAGGCAGTGCTTTGCCTGCCAGTTGAGTGCTTTCTGTCGTCCCTGAGTGAGATGTGCTCCCACTTTGATTGCGTTATAGGATATGACAAGCCGATCCCTGCCAGGAAATTAATGAGCCCCAAACACCTTGCCCATCCATCACCACCCCAATCAGCTACCTGAAGCACTACCCACTCTGGCCACACACCGGGCATTGAAGGTCAACGACAGCCTGGAAACTTCACTTTCCAAGGACCTAATGCTGCTGCCAGGCTGGCAAGGGGCTCACATCACCGGTGGTCCAGCACATCCCAGCCCTGCCCACACCGCAGCAATGGCTGTTTCTCCTGCTGATGCCTCCCTCCAGGCTACTGTGTCTGACCAGTGCCTGTTTTCCCTGCCTGTTGCACATAGGAGCCTCTGAGGCCATCATGGTCCCGAGTSCCAGGGCCGTGGGGAAATGCCCCATGACTACCAGCAAACTCAAACCTCATGTTCAGCGACGGCCAGGGCAGGTTAACACGGAGCTGAAAATGAGAGCAGAAAACCTGGGAGGCTGGAGAAATGTCTCCTCACAGAAACAGAGCAGGGATTTTGGTGAAAAAACTGAAGGAAAATGAATGAAAGTGGTTCTAGGATACATCAGCGGGGAGAGCAACGTCCCAGGGCTGCATTTCCCAGACCAAGGGTGCAAAGGGGCACTCGCAAATGCTAGCAAGTGGTAACAGTTTTCAGAAACCATGATAAAAAGAGCTGGAAGGTCAAATGGATGAAGGGACTTCCAGCTCCTGAGGCCTGGCTGTGCTCCCTGGGTCTGGTCCCTGYGTGCTACCGTACCAGAACTGGTACTTAATGTGCTCCCAGCCTTGCAGAACTTTTTATGAGACACTGGTGCGCCACAACACATTTGCTCATGCTTGCAGCTTGCAAGGTGGATCCCCTGAAGCTGCTGATGAGTTTTGGGGCACTGATGCTGAACGCCTGATGCTTAGCAGCACGGCAGCAGTGAGACGACAGCTCCCTGGGCTTGTGCCAGGCGAGCAGCCATTCTGCCTGGCACCACAGCGTCCCACTCTCATGCCCCACTGCGTGCACATCTGGGGCTGGTGAGGGGCAGAGGGGTGCTGAAAGGTGGGGAGATGGGGGTCCYCACCTCCCCAGGAGGAGATGCCCTGGAGGGGAGATCCCTGCTGAGAGCCCCGGTGTCTGGATGTGGCCTTGGGGAAGAGGACCAGGCTGGTAGCCACTTCTCTCCTGCAGCAATGGGACTGGGGAAGCTGGGGGGCTCTGAAACCCCAAAACCTGCCCAGCAAGGACTGTTGACAGCAGACGCAGGGAGAGAAGCATTTTGCACTGCAGGCGAGGCCAAGCAAAGCCCCCGCGGATCTTCACAGGGTGAGGGTATTCGCAATGTCCTTTTGCACATCCCCAGCATGTGCAAAGAGTCCAGGCAGGAGGCAGGGGGTCGACTCCCAGGGATGGGGCTGGGTTCCGGGGATGTGGATGTCTGCAAATGTTTTCCGATGAGCTGCTGCTTTCCCTGAAAAATGGAATTTCATTAAATCAGCTTTGAAGTAGTGGGGGAAATTCCCACGTTGTGCAAGTGCTTCGCTTTGTCTCCATTGGATAATTATGAAAAATGCAGCTTTCCAAGCRTGTCACTTGTTCTTCTTCAACTTAAAAATTTCTCTTCCACCTCGTTCTCCAGGCAATATTTTTTACTTCTCAATTGTGGAAAAAAAAAAAAACTAAAATCTTCTATTTCTGGTACTAAAAGTAAACAAGGACAAAAATGTTAAAACTTTCTCACCACCAACAAAATAAAAGGACCAAGTGAAACATTTTTTTTCCCAACCATCTTTGTTCTTCTTGAAAAATTTCAAAATAAAAAAAGCCACCAAAACACAAAAATTCAGTAGTTTCCTCCCTGAGCTGATGGAGATCTCTCCGGAGGAAATGTGTCCGATAAGCTAAAGTAAAGCCGCCTCCCCTGCTTTATCTCAAGCAGCGTGTCAGATGGGTATTTCTAGCAGGATCTCTTCTGGACACTCAGAGCATCAAATTACTCTCCCATCCCGTACTCCTCTGCTGAACTGTTTCAGAGCTCCCGGATCGGCGCTCACCGGAGACACCGGGCAGCCACGCTGCAGTGGGATGTGGTCCGTGGCCGGAGGRAAGGGCTCTCGCTGAGGGCAGGCAAATGTGCATCTCCATCCTTCAACCTGGTTGCTCCACTGGAGAGGGCTGGGGATGCCCTGGGAGCTGCCCCCAGGCCACGCGGTGTGGCTGGGAGAGCCCCGTTTCAGCAGGGGTTTTTCGGTCTTAGGAAAACTGCTTCAGTGCCTCAGTTTCCCTACTAAGTGTTGCAAGCAGCCACCTCATTGCTGCCTTTCCTAAAGCAAACATGGATCAGAATTATTTGCATTTCCTGGCATTACGGGCCTCTCAATTCACCCCTAAATCCAAAGCCAGCAGCCCTTCCTTCTGTGCCCACACAAGGTCATGCAGGGACCTGAACCCCTGAAAGCATCCAGCCCCAAAACACCCCATGGTTCTGGCTGACATCTGCTGCCAGCCTGGCTGGGGCACAGATGGCAGTGATTAGTGCAGGGCTGGTCGCATCCTCACCCTGGCTAGGTCCATTTTCCCCATCTTGGGGTTTGCTGCTAATACCCCCACTTGCCCAGGGAAATAACCCCCTTGGCTGCCATCACTTGGGGAACAACCCGCAYCTCCATCCACCAGCTCCCTCAGGGCTTTGCAGCCAGGCGCTSCGATGGGGATGCCCATCCCTGCAGCAGAGAGGGCCAAAAGGAGCCCGGGCCGGAAACCCTGACCTAAAATGAGGCCAATTACCCCTTAATTGATGCCGCCCGCTCCCCAGTGATTAATTGTCAAGAGAAACCATGTCACATTTGGCAAGCCCAGACTCCAGCGCAGCGACACCGCGGGTCCTTTATCAGCCCCGGGGCCAGCGGCGGCACCAGTCTGTCTGAGCCAGCCAGGTACCTCCACGTCCCAGGGCTTGTTTGTTTTGGTGTAAGCCTGAGCGTAATTGGGGCTAAAGAAAAATACCCACAGCAAAACAAATGCGGCGCCAATGATGGACACAGCCCTGCAGCCAGCACAAAGACAGATGGGAGGAGAGCCTGTCCCGAGAAGCCCAGGTGGAGATGCTCGGAGAGTTCAACACATGGCCGTCGACCGTGCAATTAATTTCCAGTGGCCCCTGTGAGAGCGAAGACCCCAGCCAGGCACCTCCTGCAGCCTGGACGTGCCCAGGGCTGGAGGGAGAGTCCCTCTGCATCCCGCTCTGCCCTTCCASCCGGGGGAGCGGGGCTGCCTGCGTCAGCCATGGGTCTTTCTCGTGGCTTTCCTTGCCCCAGCTTCCCCCAGCACCACCCTGAATAATTCATGTACGAGACAGAGAAGAGGATAAATCACAAGCAATGATTAACATGAGTTATTTTACGTGCTGGGAAGATCTATCGGCCGGGCTCCGCCAGGTTGCAGTGATTAACGCAGTGCCGCTCCTGTGAACAGAAGCCCTTACATTCAATTACAGATGCTGGGGGGCTCCCAGACAGCAAGAAATCAAACAGAGACAAGACTGACTGGGGAGACCCCAGGCCACTGTACGAGATTTCGAGTGGATCCGCCCCATATTAGCCTCAATCAGGTTTAATGGGGTTCAGACAGGTTAAGAAACCAAACACACAGGAAAATCAGGCACGCTCTGACATTCCCGTGCATTTGCRATTTAGTGCAAAGCCATCAAAGCCGGTTCTTAGGTCACGTCCATCACATGAGTCTGCAGGTTTATCAGGCCAGCCCTCCGATGCCCTAGGAGCAGACTAGCCTGGGGTGCAGAGGCTAGTTTAAAAATAATAATATTTAAAAAAGCAACATCCTGGCTTGATTAAAATTAATTAATTAACTAATAATTCATTAACATTAATTAATTAACAAACTGAATGTTATTTTAATTCCTTGGTAACAGCTGACTCTAAATGCCCTTTTTCACCTCATCCAGGGCTGCCTCTTGCGACACAGTCGTTTCCAGGTTAGCCTGGGAGCTTTGCTCTTTCGGGGCAGGATCCCTCCTGTGCCCTGCAGGTACCAACTGATTTGTTTCTGATGACCAGCAGCCTTACAGAGATACATCTGCTGGAGGGCCCAGAGAAGGGAAGCTCTGGGGGTTTTTATAGCCAAGCCCTTACCAAGCTCACAGGTGTCAGATGCAATGTGATGCGGTTTGAATCCAGCTCCAGGGTTGGCTCTGCAGAGTGACTATTTTTTGCTGTTTGATCTCACTGCTGTGGTTATACCTTACTCTTTCCTCTCATATTGTTGGACTCAATTACAAAATGCCTGTTTATTCAGATTTAGACCTTGCTAACTAATGCAACACCAAATTTAGGACCAAGAAAGCCACCGCTGAGCCATCTCAGTGCAGTTAGGCTATTATAACTACGTATTTTAGAGCCTCAATCACGTCAGACCTGCAGCACCCATTGAAAAGAAGGGGAAAGGCTTTGGTCGCAGACCTCTTGGTAGCAAAGCCCCCTGCCCTGCTCTGTGGCACGTGTAGCTCCAGCTGCCCCTGCAGCCTGGGCGGGCTCTCGTTCCCCACTGCACGGCACAGCGATCTGCCAGGGAGGAGTTGTATAAGCCCAAGCTATTAACTCAGAAAGTTATTAGTAGGCTCTTGGGCAGAGTCTATTTTCATATTCATTTGACTAATTAAATGTAGATCATTGCTCGGGATTACCACGAAGGATCCCAAGCCCCATTAGCTAGCCCGTATTCACAGGGGAGAAAGGGTGTCACCCCCRTGCAGAGGTGATTCACGGTCACACAGGACGTGCCCGGTCTTCTGTGGCAATGAGTGGCTCCATCTCCCACGGCGATGACAGACACAGGGGGTGATCGGGGTTATTTGGGCTCTGAGGAGCAGGCACCACTTCTTTCCACCCGCAGGGTGTTTAAAGCGGTGACATCTGGCCATGGCTCTCTGCGTCGGCAGGGCTTGGAGGATGCTCCGTGAGCATCCCAGCCATGATCAATATTTGGAGCCTGCTGGCCCCAGCTGCCCTCCCTAGGGCCCAGCAGAGCATATGGGTGTTCCCAAGCTACTGGCTAGTGTTGCAGTGGCTTTTAAGATGTCACCGACCTCCTCGCAAGGACCCTCTGCCAGTCACGTCAGCTGAAGCGGTGGGAGAGTCCAGGGACCTCTCCAGGGTCACACCACCAGCTTGGTCCCCATGCCYATGTTAGTAGCCAACACATCACATGGCAATGCTACAAAATCGCCAGCAAATGGGATTTTCTGCTCCAGACAGGACACAGAAGGGCTGCAGGTGGGGCTAAGGGGGGCAGAGATGGATGCCCTGGGAAGCAGCATGGGGACGCTTCCCTGCGGCCAAGGCACTCTCAGGAGGGACACAGTCTCTCTGGTGAGCGCTGGCCTCCCGCCTCTGTTTACTGTGTCCCCCATGTTTGGGTAGGGGCCCYGCCGCAAACAGCAGCACGGCTGGATCTGTTTTCACTCTTTCTCAAAGCAAACAAACACAGACAGCATCACCCACTGCATCAGCTTGGGGGGCACCAGGGCAGGCGGGCAGGCTTCGCCCTCCCATGGACACTGCACACAGCCGGCCCTGGGCTGGGTTGGGTGCTCCAGGCTGCACCCACCACGTCCCCCTCCTCGGCCAAGGCTCCTCCTTGCATYCCGCTGGTGGGAGAAGCCAGCCCGYCTCTCCCCATGGCAGGGGGTCTCAGGGCTGCTGTGCTGCTTGCACGACGACAAAACCACCCTTTGTGTGGCCAGAAGTCCATGCCACACGTGGGTTTGGTTAGCAGGGCTGCCCCAAGACCCAGAGACACGGTGCTGCATCCACAGGGTGCTTGAGGGATGGGCAGAGAGGGTCAGAGCCGAGCTGCAAAGCCAAAGGCAGGGGGACGTGGAGGGGTCCGAGCTGGGGGAGAGCGTCGGGCAGAGCCGGTCCAGCCCCACTGCTTGGTGTCTGCATTTCAGTGCCCACGGCAAAATCCACCTGCCACTCAAAGCAACCCTGCATCCGCCTGCCCTGCAGCCCCGCTCCGGCTGCGTGTCCTGGCTGGTTGCAGACGGATGGGCTGGGAGTCGGGCAGGAGCAGGCAGAAGAGCAGGGAACCASGGGGGGCTTTGCCCCTCTTTGGGGCAGCCTGCAGGCAGACCGAGCCCGGGCTGCCTGCGTGCTGTGCTGGGGCAGAGCCGCAGGGGAAGGCAGGTCCCTACTTTCAGCTTCCAGCCCCATCTCAAGGCTGGGCAGGCGGCTGGGGCCAGCGTTGCTGAGGGTCCCCAGGAACTCTCACTGTCTGGCGGCTGGGACATGACTGCTGCAAACAGACCTGCAGCATCGCGCTCATCCTCCGAATTCCTTGTTTATTTGGCATATGCTGCCCAGCTCCCTGGAATCCAGCTTAGTGCTGGTACCTGGCAGCATCAACCAAGCCGGGCACACACCTACAATAAGCCCTATGAGGTGGGGAAAGTAGGAGATAGTGTCCCCAGGAGCGCAGGGAGGGCACGTCATGGGCAGCCTGTGCCGTGCTGCCTGCAGTCCTATGGGCAGGGAAGGAGCGGGGGGCTTACTCTCCATTGCCCCCAGGTACCCGGCAGCCCCTTGCCCCACAACCAGGCTGGTCCTGCCTCTGCCGTCTCACAGCCCCGCCACACGCCTGTCCCCGCTGCCTCCTGTTATCAGCCGCTGAAATCCCACCTGTTTTCCCTGCCGTTTGTAGTAGTAGCCCTGTCCGTATTAACCCCTGACCCCGCAGAGCTGCTCTTTTCTTCTTTTGACAATTGTGTTTACCAAGTGCTTGGAGGTTGGCTTTTTTCTCCATGCCAGAGCTCAGCCATCCTGTCTCCAGCCCGGGATGCTTCCTGGCCCTTCCAGCTTGGAGGGTCCACGGTGGCCACTGTCCGGCACAGGGATGCTGCTCCTGCCAAGCCAGCTGGTGAGCCGGAGCAGCCCCGGCATCCCTGAAAAGCCCAGCAAAAACTGGTGCTCACCTTTTGCTGGGAGATCTTCAGTAGAAGACCCCCATCCTTTTCGGTCCCCGTCCCTCCTGACTTCCCACGGGACCCCAGCCTTGCCTGTGTACCAACAGGGGGGACCCCAGCCTCACCYCTCCCAGGTCCAGAGTGACCTGTGCTCCCGGCTGCCCCAGTCCCAGCTGGAGAAGGCAGACCTGCCTGGGACCTTGGGAGCAGGGTCAGGAGAGGGTTTGGGTGTGAAGGCCAAGGGCAGAGAGTGTGGGGTGGAAGGGCTTCTGCAAAACCCCCCCAAGCCAGCCTGCCCCAGCCTTGGGGGACTTCCCTTCACTCTCCTCCCCTCACTCACCCTTCCTTAATTATTCTTAATGGGCAAGCTCATAAGAGCTTCTATTAACTTTATTACCAGATCAATTAGTGTTTTCTTTCCCCCCTCCTCCTCCCCCTGTGCTAATAATCCCATCAAATATGAAGACAGCATCCGCGCTGGTACCCAGCAACCTGGAGAAGGTGCCGGGAAATGCAGCCTAGCCTGAGCTCCAGATGCTCTGTTGGGCACTTCCGAGATCGATGGATCCTCCCCAATATATGGCCCAGCGAGGAGGGGAGGGAGCCAGGGAGGGGGAAGATTAATTGAAGAAGACTTTGGCACCGAACAGCTCCAAAATCTGCTGGCATGAGCTGAGCGGGAGCGGCTTGGCACCGGGATGCGGCCCTCTTGCCTGCAGCCCTGYGAGCTGGCGGGGTCGGCGCAGCCGGCAGAGGATACAGGTGTTTGTCGGTGGGTCCGGGGGAAGGAGCCGCGGCATCAATCAGAGCTCTGCAGGACAGCAGGAATGGGGCCATGGGGACAGGAGATGGGGGAATGGCTGCGACAATGTGCTCTGAGCGGAGAGGAGAGGGCATCTGCCCAGCACAGGGGACAAGAACAGTTCCAGCACCCCTGCTCCGCTCTATGGGGGACACAGGGGAGGATGAGGAYGCCTCTGGGGCACACATTGGCCATCGCAAGGAGGCTCTGGGGAGCCCTGCATCACCTTCGGAGAGGGAGGGATGTGGAGGACGAGTGCTGGCRCTGAGCACGTCATCCAGCAACCCTTCCCCAAGCTCTGCCCCCTTTGGGGACCCACCCCAAGCACCCCAAAGGCGGCTGCCCCCCCCCCAGCTCTCAGCACAGCCCTTGCACACACGTGAGTGCTGGATGCACAGATACGGGAGCTGGCTGCGAGCTGCAGCCATGCTGGATGCCCTGGCTCACAGCGGGGCCATCGTGGCCTTACTGACAGCTCCTGAAGGGGAAGTGCAGGGAAAGTGTGGGAGCGAAAGGATTTTGAAATGTTTGACCGGGGGACCTTGCTTGGAAAGCAACTCCTCTCGCAGGCATGCTGGCTCCYGCCCCAGAGTGTTTCTCAGAGACCCCTCGGCCGCCCACGCAGTTTGTTCCAGCCTGGAAGGACCCATTTGAGCATCCCGGAAAGGCCACAGCATTCCCAGCAGCCCAGGCCATGTGTCCTGCTTGTGTCACGCTGATGGCTTGCAGCTTTGGCACTGGAAAGGACTCCAGGGCTACTGCAAAACTCCAGCCTGCCCGGGCCACGGGACAGCACAGCTCTGAGCCCAGAGGCTCAGCATGGGCTCCCGGCCCCTTGGCCAGCTGGGACAACCAGAAGAGCTGTGGTACAAGGAGGACTCATGCCRGTGAAGCACCCACAGCCTTTTCATTAAACCAGCATTCACACTCGGATGGAGTCCACATGGCCACCAAGAGTAGGACCCTGCAGAGCCAGCCCCCAGTCCCCATGCATTTGGGCCATGCTCAATCCTTGGGTTCAAAGCTAGGACCAGTTGAGCTGGTTCACCTGGCCAGGTCCCCTCCCAGCTCCTGGAGGATGCCGGATGGGGCACCGTGCGTTTGGCCTGGCAAAAAAAAAAMCAACAGCTTTTGGTGGTTGCTCGCAGTGACCTCTGCATGGAGACATTGCTCCTTGACTGCATCATCCTGAGTAGATGTCCCCAGCCAGAGAGGAGTTAGCAGGGGACGGTATCCCACACTTCTCACGTAAGGAGGTCCCACTACCTCCTAATGTTACAGGTGATTTGCTAYGAACAACCAGCAGCTGGCTGCACATTTATAGCCAACAATTCCACAGGGCACTGGGGGTCTCCCAGACCCACCGCACTGCTGTCTGCTGGCTGAGCGCCCCAAACTCTTGCTCTTTCTGTTGTCTTTCCAAGTGGCCCAAGTTCAGCTCCCTCCTGAAACAACCCGTTTCCCGGGTCCCCGGCTGGACTTGCCCCTGCTCTTGCCTGCGAGTCTTCTCTCTGTGGAGTCCATCTGAGACTCTTCAGACTCTCAAYCCTGAGCCTGTAGGACCTGCCCTATCCATCTCTGAGGCTGGACCAGACAAGGTCTCTGCACAGCACCAGCCAGCACAGGGGTCTCCAGCCCGCGCAGGTAGAGTCCTCTGCTGCCTGCGGGGTTGTTGTTCCCAAGGCAGARCAAAGAGGGAGCTGCCCAGCTCTCACCACTTCTAAGCTGCTTCGTTTGCACCCCATTCCTGAGGAAGACCTCCAAAGAGAGCTCCGGGCCTTCATCCRCTATGGGCTGTGTAGACTCAGCTCCAAGAAGCTCCAGTCTGCAGATGACCCAGAGTGGCTCAGTGGCTCTGTGACCCTCCAGGGACACGTAGGGACTGTGCCTGCCCGGGGTGTGCCCTGGGCTGAGCACACAAGCCTGGAGCCAGTCAAAGCCCGGGAGCTGGCAGGGAAAAGCAATGCTACTACCACCGGTCTGGGAAGAGGAGCAAACCCCGCCWGAGTCTTCTCAGTGTCAGGCAGAAAATCCAGTATTGTCCCTTGGAAAACTGACCCTAAAGGCTTCCAATTTCATGGCCAAGGGCTTCCCCTTCGCACGTGGAGGTGGCGGGTGTAAGAGGGAGAGAACGATACTCCATTTGGATGGGGCTATCACTGCCGGGGGCAGAGGAGGAGAGAGCAAAGCACTGCAGCCCCCCGCCTGTCCCCAGCCCTTCCAAAATAAACAGGCCTGGGAAAGAATAGTCAATGTGAAAGGAATTAAAAAGGCTTCTGCGTGTGTGCGTGTGTATGTGTGTGCGAGTCCTGCCAGGTTAATACTGCTGCCGATTCGCCTGACAGCTCCAAGATTGATTACCCGCCTCAGCGCTCTTTATAACTTGATCAGTCGAATTAATCTCTGGCTGCGGGCCCATCTGATGCCAGGCATCACAAATTTAATTTGGAGGTGTACGGGATCTTTTATTCCTCCCTCCCTCTGCCCCCCCCCATCCCTGCCAGCACGCGTGATGCTCCCACTGCCGTAGGGATGACCTGGGCTGTCAAAGCTTCCTCGGGGCTGCAGAGAAGAACATCATCAGGTAAACCCATGCTACCCACAGAAAAAAAAAAAGAAAACACACAACAACAAAAAAAACCAAACAGAGGCCAAAGCAGACACTACCTAAGACATATTAATGTACTAAAGACTTAATGAAGTTTGGGGGGGTGACGGGGATGGAGGGGAAAGTGCTTACTTTATTAGTTTATGGCCGATTAATGGGAACGGTCATTACAATGATGGAGATGGATTGCTCCCATCAAACACAACCACCAGCCCCTTTCGGAAGGTAGAGGGGTGCTGGCATTAGCGCCTCACTGCTCGGCCGGGGTCTGGGAAGCAGAGTGCTGGGGAAGGAGGGGAGAGGGGCTCGGGGAGGGCAGGAGGCTGAGAGGATGCCAGGGGGATTTTAGAGGATGCCATGAGCTGGAGACCGAATGAATGAGGGGTTCAGGTGGTGGGACTGAGGGGTCAGTGCTTTGGAGGAGGGATCCTGCAGCAGAGAGGAAAGAAAAGGGGGAAAGTGGGGATGCAAAGGAGACCCCATACCAGCAGGCAGCCTGGAGGTGATTTCAGAGCCCCAAAGCTGTGTTCAGCTTCCAGGTCCAGAGGCAGGGCATCTCGGATGCGTTAGTACCCAGTTCCCAGACAAGGAAGGCACAGGATGGACAGATGGACCGGCCAGGAGCTCAGCTCCATGGGTGGTAAGCAGCTCTTACCACCCACCCCTCCTGGGCTCTGTGCTGGGACTCCCAAGTGGGGTCTGCAGGACCAGCCCTGGCCAGGATGTGGAAATCACTTCGGTTCACTCTGGAACAYGGTTAAATACCTGCTCACAGCCCAGGTGCCCTGTGGCGATGACCCGGAGTTCCCCAGACACCTCATGATAATCAGAATTATCCAATAACTCTCCAGGCACTAATTGGTAGTTACCCTTTAGCTCTCTGGGGCAGGGTAGTAATTCTCATCTCCGTGAGCCACACTACCAACTGCCATTTACTAGGGCCAGGGAAATAAATGCAGCAGGGAAACACTTGCATCCACTCAACAGCCTTTGATTCGTCCTGTACCATGGTTGCAGYCCCTTTTATTCACCTCACACCAAAATTTACATCAACCATGGAGGGTAATTTACTTTTTTTGCCTTTAATGGCCAGAGTATTTGCACTGGAGACAGGAGTGGGGAGTGAACATCTTAGACATTTGTGCAAACTTTGCTGTTCGTCTGGAAATCTAAGGTCTGTTGAGCTCCAGATATGGAGGAAAGGGACAGAGGGAGACACATCTCTTGTCTTTTTTTGGGGTACCAGGGTCCCAGGGCACAGCCAGGACCTGCTCTGGCAGCRTCCTGACCCATCTGCCCAGGCACTGCGTGGCAGAGGTGGGAGTGCATCTACCAAACCCTTGGAAGAAGCAAACGTGCACCCAAAGCAGCTGCCTTCCCCATGCAGCCTCAYCCATGGCTGTTCCAGCTGATGTTATACCCAAGCTCTGCCCCAGGCTGGGGCACCGGCCATCCCTTCGCCCACCTCCCCATAGCTCTGCTTTGATGGACCGTGGCCTTTCTTCACAGAGTTAGGTCCAGCTTGTTGAACAGAGTGGTTTGTGGGCTCACGGAGCAGTGGGAGTTTGGCTTTGCCCAGTAACCAACCCTCAGGAGCAATACAAGGGTCTGATGGAGTAGAGTGGGGCCACGGGTTTCCATCCCTTCAGGTCCTCTCCCAGCCCAGCAGCTCTCCGTCTGCGTGCGTTACCTGGCAATTCAGCYAGTTTCCCATCCAAGGCTTGCTGGACAAGCCTAAGATGACTTGGTCTCCAGAGCTCAGTGGAGCAACCCTAACTTGTGATTTGGTGTTGTGAAGGGGTTGGGATCATCCACCAGCTCACTTGCCATCCCCACCAGTGGGCTGGCACTGTGGCAAGGGAAAGGCTCACGCAGGCCGGCATCAAGCAGTGCCGCCGCTCTCCAGCATCCACGCGGACTCGCAGCCTTTCATCATTCCCAAGTGATGAATAACCACCCTAATGAATGGAGGGAAATTGGATTAGTGCTGAACACCCATGTGCTTAAACTGTGCCTGATTAAACCCCCATCTGTGCAGGAAAAGGCCGAGTCTTGCCGCCGCTCAAAAGCCAGGGAGCTGGCAGCACTTGTGCACGGCCTCATCTGCAGCCTGTTCGGACATTTCAGGTGTTCAGGAGCTTTTTCCCCCTCTACCCCTGGCAAACTACCCCTTGAAGGCTGAACCAGAAAGTTTGGGACTGGTTTTCTCCAGTCTGCTGACCTGTTCCTAGTGGATGCTTTTGCAGCTAGAAGAGGGAAGCTCTATGAGACTTCAAGTCATCTCAGGGCTTGTTACCAGGTCCCTGCCTCAGCTGCAAAAAAATCAGTCTCATCCTCCATGCCTTAGTTTCCCCATCTCCAACTGGTATGAGCAACAGCTTCTTACATGCAGAGACTGTTTTTTTTTAAAGCAGAGACTGTGTCCCACTAGGAATTTGCCCCAAATTCTGGCCTGTGCAGAAGCCACCTCTGCTTTTCTTGGTGGCTTTTCATAGACCCCTTAGACACCGATGGGACTGACAGTTCATAAGACATGGGTGCCAGGACCAAGGCTGCAACTAGAGAATTCAAGGCTAGGAGAGGTGCTAGGATCCTCTGCAGTTGCCTCTGAAACTACCCAGGCCGGGTTATATCAACCTGCCTCCAAGCACTGACAGTTGCAACTCGGCTTTGCTTAAAGCATCTTTATGACAAAAACACTTGGAAAGGGATCCCATTTTGCTCTGCAGACAACAAAAGCAGCTAAGCCACCTCTGATCTTGGTGGATGGGATTATTTCAGCCCCCCTCACTGCTAAAATAACTGGAAAACAAAATGGATCTTATTTTTAAGTGTTTTTTTTCTTGGTTTGAACTCAGGTGCAGATTCATGTTTTCCCTTTCTTAGTTTCATGAGCCAGTCCTGCAGCACTTGGTGATTCCTCCTCTCAAAGTGACCAAGGGCCCTCACGCTCATTTTGACAATCTCCAATCCGCCAGACCCTACAAGGCATTTTCTCTGAGCCTGAAATCCCACCATGGCTCTTCCCTGTGCCTACTCCAGTGGCACCTCCATCCTCCCACCCAGGAGACGGCCACTGACCCTCCATCCCAGGAAGCTCACAGCCCTTGGATGGCTGCCCCTTGCTGCAGACCCTGGGGACAGCAGTGGGACCTGATGCCGGGCTCCTGGCCCGCTCACAGTCCTGGTTGCTTGGGACCATTTTTGGGGAGAAACAGCCGCTGCAACCCATCTCATGGGCAAACACAACATGCTGGTGCTATCCCARAGACACATCCCAAGGAGTCCTTTTTGCTCTCCTCCCCAAACAGAGGACCTTCCAYGTCCAGGGCTGCAAGACACTGCACAACAGCACATCCCACACCAGGATCTGACCCTACACCTGGTCCCCAGCTCTGGCCAGTGCTGCCCCATCCTTCCCCAGCCTCCACCTACCCGCACAGAGGACCAGGAGTTTGACACACCACCAGCCTGACCACGAGCTGCTTTGGATCAGCACAACCCAGGGTTTGGCTGCCAAGCGCTTTTTGGCATTGATTTTCTCTCATGCTCGTACRAAATGAGGCTGCAACACCTGTCGAACGGGCATCGGTATGTAATGAAATGCAGTCACCGCTCTGATTGACAGCCCAGCAATCCTGCAGAAGAACTGAGGAGCAGAGAACCAAGCCAGACACCAACCCCTGGACACTTTTCCTGGTTTCCACACAGGGTCAGGCTGTGTTTGTCCCTGGGCTCCACCGGCTTCAGAATAACAACTGTTGTCTTTGCATCTCACGGAGCTTGGCCACTAATGCTGCTTTAATTGCCAGGTTCCTTTGCTACCAGGTCCTGAGCAGGCAGGTATGTAGCCGATTTTGTCAGCTGTGCAGTGTCACTGCTGTCCCAGTGTCACTGGGAGGTGGCTGTGGGGCCACCCCACCCCAAGGGTGCCAGCGCAGGGACCCACAGGCACCTGGGGCAGGGAGCTGCAGGGACCCAGGGGGATGTTCAGCACCGTCCCTTGCCAAGGTGGCATTACGGTCTGGCACAGCATCATGAGGGAGCCCAAAGCCACCCAGCCCCTCTTCCCACTTCATGTCCCCATGGAGGAAACTTCCCAGTCCAGGACAAGGTTGCCACCAAGGATCTGTCACAGGTAATGGGACCTCAGGCTCCATAACACCCGGGGTCCTGCCCTAGACCTCAGGCACATCCTGGCCCTAGGGCTGTGCTCCCCACCAGCTCACTGTGGGGCTGAGACTACCCATCCCTGACCACCCTGCCAGCTCTGCTCCTGCACACCTATATTCCACCCACACCAGAGACAACTTGAACCCCTAAACCTAAACATTCCCCCCCCTCCCAAGGACTGCACCATGAAAACCCTGACCCAGCCTGCCTGCAAACACCCTGAACGAGCTTTACCCCCCAGCTCCGCAAGCGAGGGTGGTGAGGAGCCCTCACTAACGTACCCAGCGGGGAAGGGCTGCGGGTGCCAGTGGCTCTTCAACCGTAATGAAAGTCTCAGGTATCCCAGCCTGGCCAAATCACCTCCTACAGACGCAGCACGGCGCTGGAGTAGCAATAAAAGTGTCAGGGACATCTCCTCGTGCATCACCAGACTGCAGCATTTCGGGAGCGGCCTGCGCAGAGGTTAATTATTGCTTCCCTCTCTTCCCCTCTCACTCCCAGTTTAAGATGGATCTGGCTGTCAGGAGGGGTGACAGATGAAGACAAAGCACAGGTACGGCTCCCATGAACTCTGCGCCCGCCTGTATCATCCTAGAGCAGCTGGGAGTGCGTGGAGCGGAGCCGGGGGGAGGCAGAGGAGGGGGCAAGGAAGGGGGAGAGTTGAGAAAGCAGCAACCCTACCAGTGCTGGAACGGATCTGCTGCGGGGGACGTGGGGTTGCTGGACTGGGAGAAGAGAAATTACAGCTCCTTTCGCCCCACTCTTATAGGAGAAGGATTTTTTTTCCCTCCTTGCATCTTCATGCAGCTTCAAGACTTCACATAAGATTGGCAAAGGCCTTTCCCCAAACATCAAGGATTTAGGTTGAGTATGAGAAAGAGTACATGGTCAGATGCCTTCTGCTCCATGGGGCTCCCATTGCTGCAAGCACAGACACATATTTGAGCATCTCCTCCTTGAGATTTAATGCAAGAAAACCTGGGATCAGGGTCCCAGCTCTGCCACCATCACAAGTCTCTGATGTCTCATTCTGTAAAGCAGCCTCTGGCTGGAACAACACTCAAGTCTTTTGGATGGAAGAAGGTTTGGAGGTGCTGTTATGAGCAGTCCCTAGCAGGCAGATAGCTCTGAGCATCCCTCCTCCATGTGCAGTGCCAGATGACTTGTCCTTCACTTTCCTCCCTGGCCAGTGGCTTTAGTGCTAGCATAATTATTGCCATTAAAAGCTTTCTTCCACTGCTGGAGGTGGAAGAGATGACCACGACCTTTCTCTCTTTCCCAGGACATGTCCCTCTCTCCAGAGAAGCTTTCAGATTTGCTGGCCTGTTTTGACGACCTTTGTCCTCCCAGTGACCAAACCCACTGCCCAGGAGGCACCCAGCCACACTGTCCCCAGCAGGGACAGGACACAGCTGCCTCCAGAGTGACTTCTCTCCATTTTCCAGCCAGATGGGGAAAAATCAGTTCCTGTATAACAGACAGGAACATGCCAGGCTCTCCCAGGAAAAGCCAGCTGCTTTGCTTCCCAGGCAGTTTTTTGGTAGTTAAGGGATGCTGTGACAGGGGAGCACGTGCCCTGCTGTTGCTCGTTTTCCCCACTGCCCCCGCACAGGAATTCCYCAGGCAGTGGGAGCAGGGGCCAGCCTTTTCCACCCCAGGAGGGTTTGGAGGGGTTCATCAGGAAGATGGATTTGTGCCCCTTCCCCTGGCGCTCCCCACAATCTGGTTTAGCTCTCGCCTGTGCGGAGGAGCTGCCAAAGCAACGCTCGGCATCCGGCTTCAGGGAGACTGCAGGCTGGGAACTGCAAGCCTGGGAGATGCACTGGCTCCTCRGGGCAGAGCAGCACCCGGGGCTCCATCTCCTGCCTTCCCCTTGCTCATGAGCACTGCCACGGCAGCCAGTTCAGAGGGGTAGAGCCACCCCCAGGCACCCAGGATGGGAAATTACCCCCGTTACCACTCCCAGGAGAGTTTGACTTTTATCCCATGCCACGATCTGAGGGATGAGAAATGCCAGCATTGGCAGTTTTCATCCCCATTGGAAMGGCTTTCACAGATGATCCCAATGGGAAGATCTGCCTCGAGCCATTCCCAAACGGTTCCTTTCCTTTCCAGGCTTTCCGGCCGTTTCAGCCTCGTTTGATGCCATTTAGCTGCAGTTGCTGAAGGAAACATCACTTCAAATTAAACCAAAGGGGAGCACTTCAGCTGGACAACTTTGAAGTAGGAGGTTTTGATAAAAGCCTGTATTTCCTTCCCCTCTTGATCTTTTTTTCTTCCCCCTCTCCAGGTGGTGAGCTTTGGCATGGCTGCTTCGGGACAGCCAAGGGAAAGGCTGTGACTCCCCCYCAGGGGCATCTCCCCTCGCTCAGCCTAACAGCCTCTCCCCCAGGACAACGGACTCAGTACCAGCAGCTGAACCCAAGTTCAATCCCTCTGTATCACCCAGCAGCAGCAGCAAGACAGCAGATTTAAAGCAAAGCCACCCAGAGGTCCTTTCTCCGTCTCTGTGCACCCTGAACAGGCCAGCTCCCAACACAGCGGGGGTGCAGAGCCCAGAAGATATTTCCAAGGACCTAAGTTCCTAGAGGAGAGGAGCAGCACAATTATCCTAACCCGCTGCCAGCCTGCCCCATGGCTTATACACTGGGGCTGCCACATTGCAACCAGGGTAGGACGGCCTCTTCAGAGCCAGAAATGTTCTGCCTCATTTATACCATGGGAATAAATGAGAAGACACTTTTAAGCTGCCGYTTAGTTCCCCCCTGCCTTCCTGACGTCTCCCACGACCCCAGGAGTCTCCCATCTCCCCAGCTGCTTTTCCAAGTCCTTTCAAACCCCAGTGGTCAGCCCCAGGCAGGCTGGGCCATCAGTGCACCGAGCAAGCCAGGGCTCTGCCCAGCCCYTGGCAAGCCCCCAGTGCTGTCCTTGGATGGAGGCTCATCTCCCACCTCCTCCTCGCCAGCCCTCCTGGAGGGCAGCGGGAGCACCCGGGATGCAGGCGAGCACGTGTGCCTGCTGGGGAGGACGTATAGGGAAGGCTGAAGAGCTCAGAGCACATCCCTCCCCATGCGACAGCTAAACGAGCAGAGACAATTAAATGTGCCATTTGATGGCTGCCTGGCAGAGACAGAGTCTCTCTCTCTCTCTTTTAATAAAAGTCCTCTTTCCCGAAGTCGCTCAGGCTGCGGCGAGGGCTGCAGCTTGTGAAGTGCGAGAGCCCTTCACATTTAATTAAACAGCCCATCCAAGTCTGCCTCGTGTCGGCAGAGCTCACCATGCTGCCAGAGATGCCCCGGCACCTCGCTCACGCCACAGCCCTTGCTGGGTGAAACACCCCTACCTGGCCTATTTGGACCCCCTCACCTCAGCCCCAGCACAGGCAGAGCTGAGCCCCAGCTTGCCTGAGCTGCACGATGCCACCCCGAACCAGGCTGCCATGCCCTCAGATATCAGTGCCCAGAGGGTACTTAGACCTTGCAGAGCTGCCATCCCCTGCGATGTGTGCCCTGCTCTCCAGAGGAGCTGACACCCAGCAGCTCATTACATGCATACTACAGAAATGAGGTTCCTCTGGAGGTCTCTGGGGTATGAGACAGCCTGTATGGGACAGTCAGGGACAGGGGACCCCCTCAGTGGGTCCAGCCCCATGGTGGACCATACCACCCCTCCACATCTCTGACCTGCAGCTACGGAGGCCACCCCGCAGCCGGGACACCATGGCCATGGCCTCCCTGAGCCCTGCGCACAGTCAGTGACGGCTTTCGCCTGTCGCCAGCTCTGGTCCTCGTCAGCCCAGGGAGGGGAAATGCCCTGYTCTTGCCCAGGGCAGATAAGAGAGATGGATAAGGGTGGGGGCAGAGGGGAGGCCAGCTTTTGGGTAGCTTGGCTGGCTTTTTTGGAGAGCACTTGCTTTGCAGAGACCTGCAGCTTAACCCTTCCTTCCCCAAGACCAGGGCAAGCTGGCAGTGGGAGAGAGCTGGAGTTTGGGATGACTCCTGAGGACGCCATCCTAATGTGCTCAGTGCTTTCAGCCCTCTTCCCCCTGTTTAAAGTGAGCCCTGTTGAGCTGGAATCAGCAGCACTTGTTTCTGGCTCTGCCATCCTTGGGCAGGACAGGCAGCATCCTCCCTCCCAAAATGCTTGTGAGGGAACTGCCGCTCCCATCCTGCAACCAAGCAGCCCAGTGGCTGATGGTTTGTTATCTACAGACWCGGGGGCTTCAATCCACTGGCCACAGGACACCCCAGACCAGGGCTCCGAAGACCCTCTTGGTCCCACTGACCGCAACCAAGATACAATAACAGATTTTTTTTTTTCCCCCCTACCTGAGCTTTCCTGGCAGGGAAGGACAGACTCCAGCAGATGCCCTGGAGAGATGCTGAACAGCCGCCCCAGCCCTTCACCACATACAGCAACACGCAGCTGCAAAGCAAGAAGGGCGGCTGTGAATGGGAGATGCTGCTTCTGCCTCTCCTCCCAGCCGTGGCTGGGAGAGGGAGGTTATTAAAGGGGAGGGCTCAGGCTGTGCTTTGGATGTGGGAATCCAGCCCAAGTGAATTTTTGGGGTGTTCACTAGTAGCCCAAAGTTGCTGTCCCATGCTCCCCTCCCTCGTTCCCAAACCAGCTGAGCCCAGGCAGCCAGGGAGGCTGCTGATGGGTCCGAGCACTCCCCAACCCACCAGGGCTCAGGGGTTCCTCTGCAGAGACCCCATCACTCACACTTTCAGGCCTGCCAAGCCAAAGGCACAGTAATTGCAAGCCAGATACCCCCCCACTTCCGAAACAGTGCGCTCCAGCAGGGACCAAGCACAGGGGCTCCCATTTCCGCCTGCCTCCGGCTGTTATGGAGCAGAGAAGTGACAGAGAGCAGCCCCGGGGCAGAAAGGGCTTCGAGGAGAGACAGCAACCAGCGCTCTGATAAGGCAGGTCCCTGCTGAGCACCTCCTTGCTTCTGAGATAACCCGCCCCAGGCGCTCTCTGAAGGGTACCTGTGCTCTCTGCAGGTTGTGCCCAGGCACGGGTTATTTCCCCACTCCAGTTCATCCCCCTCTGTCCATGGGGTCAAACCCTGGTCCCACACTCCAGCCCCACACAGAGGGGAAAGCCCAGATCAAGGGGAGTAGTGCTGGGCATGGGGAGCAGCCCCAGGACATGAGACAAGCACACAAGCTGAGATATAACCGGGACCATCTCCACATACCACCAAGGGCAGGTCCTTCTCCCAGCTGAACATGGGTGAAGGCCAAAAACCATCTGTGTTACAAGGAGACCCCCCATTCCTTCACATGGAGAGCTGTAGGGGCCCTCCAGCCCTCCTTGGGCTGGTGCCACTCCTGATGGCCCTGCCCAGGGATAATCACCTCAAGGGGACAGGCAAGACCATGTCCCTTCACTGGATCCAGGTTCAACACCCCACTTGCAGCCTCAGTAGTAGACACACATARAGTCACATCAGCAGCCCTTGGGCTTTTAAAGCCAGAGGTAGTGGAGCTTTCAGCAAACACAGCTGAGAAAAAAAAGCGGTATCAGGTTAAAGCCTTTTACAGGCTCCACCAGGCACCAGTGCTGGCAGAAGTCGGAGGGTGTTACCCWGCATCAATCCCAGCATGAACCTTCTGCTGTCAACACCTGCTAAAGAGCCCACAAAAGCCACCCCACACGCAGCCCTGCCAGCACTTCAGCCAAGCTAGAGGAAGAAGGCTGCCTGCCTGGCTTTATCTAGCTGGAAAGCCCTCCTGGAGATAGGAGGGTGCTTGCTCTGCTGGAAGGAGCTGCAGGTGCCCTGGAGCCCTTGGCTCAGCCCCAGGCTGTTGCTTGGCTGGACTGGGACAAAGYCCCCCATCTCCCACTGCCTTGGTGGGGAAGGGACTCCCTGTTGTCTAATATAGCAAGAGCAAAGCTTGCATCCAGGGAACTGCCTCTCCTTGAGGCCATTCCCCCAAGCCAGGGTGCAGGACAGTCATTTCCACAGGGGACCAGCATAGGCAGTGCCCCAACCACCTCTCACCCCTCTTCCAGCCRCTGCGCTGGTCTCTGCAGTACTGGGGTTTGCCAGGACCCTTCCCAAACAGAAARGGTGCTGCTAGGATGCAAGACCAAGGAGAAGAGGCAAAAAAGCCACATCCCTGGGGGAAGTGTCAGCATTCAAGTGTCCAGGGAAGCCCACAGCAGGGACAGCAAGAAAACAGTGCCAGGCTCCTGCTAGGTGATGAACATAGGATGCTGCCACCTCCTTCACCCCTCATATTTGCATAGAGGTGCCTCCAGATGTAGCTGGACCAGCTACCTCACACCCAGCTCCATCCTTCAGCTGAGCCACCTCCTCGCAGAGCAACTGCTTGTCATCAGTCCTTGAGCAGACCCAGGGCCTGAAGCCCAGCAGGCAGCGCACACACACACTTGCTGCAGCACCAGCTCCTGTCCCRCACACCTTGCAGCACCTCACCTCGCACAGGCACGCTGGCCCCAGGAGCTCAGCTGCCCCCTCTGCCTGCTTTTAAAGGCAGCCCAGGGACGGTGAGGGTGGAGCAGGGCAGGGCTGCCCCGGTGGAGCTGAGTTAGGAAGAGATGTGGGTGAGAAAGTCTTGGGGGAGAGGGACTAAAACCAAGGCTTTAATTTGCCCTCACAAGCAAGCTGCGATGCCAGGGCAGAGCTCTGCCGAGGTGCCCTGGGTGGCTGGGCGGCTGTGAGGGGTGCAGCAGGCAGGGTGCAGGCAGCAGCCTGGAGCAGGCAGTGTTTCACGCCTTACTCCTGTCCATGCAATAATCCCCATTTTCCCCTGGTCTGGCTCACATCTCCGTGCCCTCCCCGGGGTCCCTGCTGTCCCAGCTTGGGGGGTGCGTGGCAAAGCGAACCTGGCTCTGCGTGCCCCTGCAGCCAGCTCACCCAGCCTCCCYCTGCAGCCAGCATTCCCCCGCTTGCCGTGACTGATACAGGGAACCTGGTGCTTTTATTAAACTCTTTGCCTCCTGTTTTAAGCTTAATAATAAATTGCATGTCACATTATGGCTGTGTTTATTAAAACCCATTGGCATGGGCTCTGCTCTGCTATGGCATTTGAATTATTGAAAGCAACCCCCCGTGGAGACCTATTTGCTGCAAACGCAGGAGGATTTATTTCCATTTTGTTTATCGGATGGTGTAAGTGCTGGGTGGAGGCAGGGAAGCGGTCTTGCTCTTTTTATTTTCTCCCTGAACCAGCACAACAGGGCAAAGAGGWGTCGTGCAGAGGGCACAAGGGAAAACGCCATCCTTCCAGGGATGGGGACAACCTGGGGACATAAGTCCTGGGTATAGCTGGCCTCTCTGCCCCGCTTGTCTCCCTGGCTCTGGTGGAATTCCCCACACCTGGTTGCTCTGTGCCTCAGTTTACYTGTTAGCAGAGCGAGGTTACAGCACGGCCAGTTTCCATCCAGCCATGACCAGCCTTTAGCTCAGGCTTGCTGAGACCCCTGCCASAAGCCATCCATCTCCTATGGGAGATACCCACGGCGTACGGGGACCGGCAGCTGCCAAGAGGTGTTTTGACCCTTTTGCAGCCCCAGTTTAAAGGATACACCCGAGGACAGCAGCTGGACATCTCCAAGCTCTGCCCCATCCCAGCTGTGCTTGCTGCAGCCACCCAAAGCCAGTGTCAAGAGGATGCTCTGGCTCCTGTGAGCATCCCGAGGGACAGTTTAGCACCCGCATCCCTCGGGATTGGCATCGCCCCTCCCAGCAAGGTAGAGCTGCTGCCAGGGGCAGGRGGAGGTGCGTGGAGCAGGCAGGGCTGGATTTGGGGGGTCGGGGTGCTCCAGGCGTGCCCAAGACCCCGTGTGCCTTCGCCGGCCACCCGGCACGGTGGCAGGGCTCGGCGTGGCCGGTGGCTTTGCCAGGAGATGGCACTGTTTAGCGGCTAATCGCGCCGGTGGCCCAAATCTGGACTCTGGGATGGAGTCGCAGATGTGCCTCCTGCCCGGGCCCAGGCCGGGGRCAGGTCCCGGCACCCCCGAGGGCAGGGAAGGACAGGGGCAGCGTGTTTTCGTCGGTGGTTCATCTCTATTTTCCAAACCTGGTGGGGTTTCCCTGCAGACCACAAAACCCTGTGGCTTGGCAGCTGCTTGGGATGCCTGCTGCCAGGAGAGCTCTGGGCAGCACTGGGCAGTGYGAGGATGGGGGAGGCACTGGGGGTGTCAAATCAGCTGTTCGGGGAGCAGGGCACCCTGGTGTCACCACTGGGTCAGCCACTGACCATCTCAGTGGCCTCCTGGCCTGCGGTGGTCCCTGGAGCAGGCTGGGGACCTGGATGGTGTCCCCGCACCGGAGGCTGGAGCGGTGGGAAGAGCCGAGGTCCCACCAGCAGCATGCAGCAGGGACTGGGTGCAACATGAACTGCAGGTTGGGTGCAACATGAACTGCAGGTTTGGTGCAGAAAGCAGCTACTTTGGAGGCTGGGGGGGCTGTTTTACCTGAATTTCCCCTCTAGTACCCAGAGCTGCAAGTACACGATGGGGGTGGCTGAAACACTTGATGGTGGCAGGGCAGTGCCAGCCCTGTGCATGTCCCCGCAGGGGCTGGGGCCTGGTGGGTTTTTAACCACAYGGTTTTGGCTCCATTAGCGTGTGTCTTCAGGGTCTTTCAGATGCCAGCAGGACGAGTCCCCCCTTTCTTTGTCCCCAGCCTCACAGTGACCTCCGGTGCCCAGGGAGGTGCCCGCACCTCGCTCACCCCAGGCAGCCGGGAGGTGCCAGGGYTGATGCGTGCCCAGGGCTGGCGGCCACGTTAGCACTTCCCGGTCCAGCTGACCCTGTCCCTGGCGTCAGCCTGACATCTGGGCCGAGCTGCTGCTCTGAGCGCAGGCAGCTGGGCTGGCAGGAGCCGCTGGGGCCCTTCCACCCCTGCCACCCCCAGAAAGCAACCGCCCCAAAAATCAGTCAGTGAAGGGATTCGGCACTGCACACTGTTGTGGCACGATCTCTGTCCCCACACTGACACCAGGAGAGGTTCAGCTGGGTCCCCAGGACCCTCCAGGTACCCTGAGCTGAGCAGAACATCTGCCRGCAGAGCCCGGGGGGACCCCCTCCGCGGGGCAGGGGCTGCGGGAAGCATCCGAGCAGCCGSCAGCAGAGCTGACAAAACGTTTTTAGAGCCAACAAATAACCTCAATTAAGCTCTGTGGCAGTGACCGATTCCAGCCATGCAGTGATATTGGCTCCTTTAATTTTTAAGTGGCTGGAAATGGCAAGGCCGGGAGGTGGGGTGGGGGAACACCAGTCCCCTCCGTGCCCCTGGGGCTGCTCTGCTGCCCCTTGTCTTGGGAGGAGTGGAGCCCCAATACTGGCCAAGCTGCCAGCCTGCAACTCAGACAGCCCTCTCCTGCACTGGGATCTGGGAAAATGGGAAAACACAGCCCCCAGTTCGGTTAATTTTGGCCAAGGGCTCTTGCCCAAGCTCCCTCTTCTCGCAGCCACCGCATCCCCGCTGCCCTCCCTGCAGGGCAGGAGCAGGAGCTGACAGCATCCCCTGCCAGGTACCTGGCGGGTACCACAGGGACTGGGTGCAGAGCTGAGGGGGGCAAGAACTGAGACCAAAATATGGATGCCCACCCATGCCCAGGCAGGGCATCACCCCGCAGAGCACACAGAGAGCCAGGGATAGGCGTCCGACCCATCCTACGCCCCCCAGCTAGCCCAGCGCTGCACCCACACCCAGCACGACCTGGATTTGTGCCAGGGTGGGCAGGGCGGGCAGGGGGAGCCTGGCCCTGGGGAGGGTTGGCATGGCAGGGGGCCAGCCCCGGGCACCGGCAGGGAGCCCAGGCACGGCTCTTGACTGCTGAAGCGCCCGGACGCTCTCGGATTTCCCCACGGCAGCCTCAGCCTCAGCGTGGCCCAGTTCCACTGGTCGATTTGTGTGAGAAACGAGGAGGGGATCAGGATGGGTGAAAACACCCCAGCTTCTCCAAAAGCAGGTTTTGCACCCAAAAAAAGCAAAATAAAAGCCAACAGCACGTTTCTGTCCCTGGTCTCTCCACAACACCCTCCGACTCTGATGTAGCAGCCCCAGGAGGATGCTATTAYGCTGTTAGATGGAGAAACTAAGGTACGGGTGGCTTTTGCATTTCCCCAACTGAGAAGGGGTTTGCTACCAGAGAGGACAGGCAGCCCCGCAGGCAGGCAGGCAGGGCAGCAGCGCTGCCAGCTGTGCCCCATCAGGCTGCGGCGCAGGGGCCGGGGCTGGCCCAGCCTCACCGGCTGCAGGAATTTTGCTCCGCTGCCAACTCCAGACAAATCCCTTTTATTTGCTTGTTCAGGTTTCAATGCCGTAATTGCATCATCTGAGCCAGCTCTTGAGAGAAAGAGGAAGAAAAGAAAAGAAAAAACAAGAGAAGGAGAGCAGCACGGCACCCGAGCCGCCAGCCTCGTCACATCCTGCCTGCTCCTGCCTGGGGACAGGCCAACTCCTTCCTCCCCGGGTCTGGCTTCCCGCCGCAGCTCTGGACCTCCCTGGAGCTGGGACTGAGTAACCAGGAGTGGTCCACGGGGTAGGTTTTGAATCTCAGAAGTCCTCTAAATGCTGTTGGCTGGGGGGACAAAGCCCACCTTGAGTGGGAGCTCAGCCCCAGGATGCCCGTGGGAAGGGGTCCTGCAGCCCTCTCCGGGCATGGAGGAGCACAGCGCAGCTCTGGGCTTCTTCCCCACCCTCCCCCCAAATGACAATTTGCTCTAAATCACCAGCTCTGGGAGGCAGGTGGGTTTTCTTTAAAAATGGAACATATCCAGTGGAAATGGGAGCCTCCCTGCCCTTCCCCAGCCAGGCGCAGAGCTGCTMTGCCCCCTCCGCGCTGGCTGGGCTGTGGTCACCTAGGTGGAGACCCTAGTGCCATGGGGCACAGGACCCTGGGATGAGGATGGGCAGTGGTGGGATGGGATCTGAACTGATGGGGGTGCAAAGAGCCAGCCTGATGCATCCCCACCGCACAGGGGATGGTCTGCTGGGGACCCCCATCCCCATGCGGGGTGAGAGGGGCAGGACCCACGCCAGAACCAGCTGTGAGCACCGGGATGGGCAGGAGGGCTCCTCAACCCAAGCACCCCCACAACAGACAAGGTAGCATCCACAGTGTTTGCACCCTCCCTCACCCTCAGAATAATCCTTGTGGATACAGGACAGTCACCCGGTCTGTGTCGGCTTTGACCTATGCGTATATTTTAGCTAACATTAACTGAAATGGCAAAAAGTAAAGAGCTGCTTGGAAGGGAAAACAGAAAGTCGGTCGAAAAAGGCCAAAGTGTTTCTGACCACATGGGTGGCTGGGCCAATGTTGTCCAGGGGAGCAAAGATAGCACTGAAAACCACAAGTGTCTGGTTTCCTCAAATCACTGCTTTTCTGGTTAAAAACAAACCAGGAAAGAAGGATGTTTCAGCAGCAAGTTCCCCAGGTTCTGGGGAGAAGCCTAGCTGTCCCTGCCTTGGGGGACACAGATTGGCCCTGGGGGTGACACACGGGCTGTCACAGCCAGGTCCCAGCCCTCCGCTCTGGCTTCCCCAAAATGCTTTGCACAGGGCTGAGATGCCCTGGCCTCCCTCTCCCGGGGGGGGCTGCCTCCACTCCCAGCACCAAGTCCTTGTCACACACAGCGTGGCTGTCCCCGCAGTGTCCCACCTGCCACCATGTCCCCACTTGATGCCAGAGGACAGACCCACCCTGCCCCAGGTGGAGCTGCCCCCAGTCCCAAACCTGTGCCACCAACCAGCCAGTGTCCCCTCCCCGAGCACCCCCAGCAAAGGGATGTGTCACCATGTCCCCCACCCCCAAAAAAGAGGCTGCTGTGCCAGGACTGTCCAGAGAAGGAGTTTTGGGCTGGGGAGTTCTTGCTCCGGAGATGTCCCCAACCCCTGGGAACAGCCACCGTGGGCAAGGAGATCTCTGCAGCCAGACATCCCTTCTCCGGGCTAGTAATAGTCCTCCTCACTCTCCCCGTAGTCCTCGGGCGTCGTGCGGGGCTTCGGCAGGGAAAAGCCCGTCAGGTTGAGCTGGTCTGAAACAGCAGCACAGGGACAATGTGACATTGCCCCCCTTAGTGCCTGTCCCCTTCCCCACCAGGACCAAAGCCAAACCATGCATGGCAGCTTGCTGGGGCATCCCCAGCCCAGCCCTATGCACCGGCAGCTCCCACCATACCAGTGCACCCTGCCCAAACATCCCCTCCCTTGTCCCCGTGAGAGTGTGGGGACGAGGACGTGGTGCTCACCCGGCGTGAGGACGGTCAGGCTGGCTAACGCCACCACCTCCCCGACCCTGTTCCTGGCGAAGCAGCGGTAGGTGCCTTCATCTGTCACCCGCACGCCCTGGATCTGGAGCCAGCCCGTCACTTCGTATTTCTGGGGGCCGCCTCTGAACTGCAAGAGGGGGGGATTTCGGTTAGCCCTGGGGTGAGGAAAGCCCCATGTGGGGCTGGGATGGATGGGAAGCGGGATACAAGCCCAGTGAAACTCTTTGTCCCGCCACGTAAGTACCACTCTGGGGGCAGGCGCAGAACCCCTGGATGCAGGTCCCCCCTTTTCCCACTACCCAGTGGAGGTGGGGGGAATGGGCATCTTCTTGCCCCCAGGAGGGTCTGGGAGCCCTGTTTTGGGCAGGACGCCACAGACGTGCCCTGGACTCCCAGCTGTGACCCCAGTGCCACTGTGGTCCCCAAACGGTGGGCGGATGCCAGGGTCAGTGCTCTGCAGAGTGGCTGAAGCAATGGGGCATCTGTGCTGCGGGCACACAGCTGGGATGGTCAGGGGGTTCGGGGTCACGCTGGGGAGCAGCACAGCCGGGGATGGGACGAGGCAGGGCRGGAGCAGCAGCCGAGCTGCGCAGGCAGACGCAGCACGGGAGGACCGGGACACTGCAAACTCTGCCAGGGTCTTCACAAGGGGCACAGCCAGCCCAGGACGGCTCAGAGGAGCCCCAAGTCCTCCGTTTTGGCAGGCAGCAAGGTCCCAGGACTGCTCTGGCACCAACCATGCTATTTTCTGTTTGTCTCCAGCAAGAAATAACCTTTTCCTGACCCAGCTGGGCTGCAGCTGTGTTTGCAGGCTGCTATTATGGTGTGGTGGCTGGGGGCCGAGGACAGCCGAGTCTCCTCCAGCCAGGCAGGGTAGCCCTGCTTGGGGTGAAGGTCCTCGGCCGGACCCTGCGACAGGCTATGGGGCGACGTGAAAGTCAGAAAGATGGAGGGGGACCAGTACCTCACCCCGTAATAGTGCTGGGTCCCAACTGCTTCCCTGACTCCCCCCCATCCATCCTACCACAGTTTCCTTCCTGCCCGGTGCCTGGCTGCAGCCCATGGCCCCTGTGCCTCTGCCCACACCCTCTAATAGCTGGGTATGCCCAGCTGGGCACTATATTTGGGGCCGGCCGCGGGCAGGGTGCTGACCCCTGGGTGTGTCAGCTCTGGGAGGGGAGCCCCGCTTGCAGTGACAGGCAGAAAAGGGCAAGGACTGCCTGCGTCTGCTGGTGGGAGCAGAGGATAACCCAAGCTGGAAGGGGCCTCGGGAGGTCCTCTCCTCCAGCCCTGCCAGTGGGGCTGCGAGTGAAGCCAGTAGGCAGAGCGAACTTAAAGGCAGGGAGATGGGGACCTGCCTGCTGCAGGACTCTGCAGGTCCTAAAAAATATTTGTAAGTTCAAAAACTACTAGAGAAAATTGCAGAAGAGAGTTATGCTGATGGCTCCTACACCGAGACACCAGCCCTGGCTCAGCGAGTCCTCACGGTATGCAGGCTCTGGTCACCCCTTCTCATTCCCAGGCATCCAGGCTTGGCCAACCCCCGAAGATGACCACCCTCAGGTCTGGTTGTGCACAAGCTCTGGGAAGGGCTGGGTCACCCCAGGGCCATGTCCAACSCCCTAGGCACACTGCTCACCTGGACAGAGATGTGGGGGTCATCTCCGGGCAGCAGCATCTCCATGCCGTCCTTCCTCCACTCGATGGACGCCATGGGGTAGGCAAAGACCTCGCAGCCGAAGATGACGTCCTGCCCAGTGATGTTCCACGTGTCGTAGGGAGGAGAGGTGATCTGGGGCTCTGAAGAGGGGGGACAGGAGAGCAGGGTGGGCTCAGAAGAGGTCCTACCCTCATCAGGTCCCATGGGCTCTTCTGGGCTGGTCCCCTCTGGGGTGGCAGCATTTGGCTCATGTAGAGATGCTGGGACCCTCCCCATGCCCCTCTCCTCTTCCACCCATAGCAGACCCTCACCTTGCCCCAGGACACAGTCCCTCCTTGCAGCTGGGACTGGGGGCTCCCTCCCCAGCCCCCCCAGCCCGTGGGGGGTTRCCATCCCTCCTGGCCTCGCTTTCCTGCCCTGCGCAGTGATGCTCAGGGACACACGGGCAGCAGGAACAGTTCAATAACAGCAATGCTACAAAGCAAAGCTCTCCTGCRCAATCGGGGCACACTCCTCCTGCGGGGGGAAAGGCCGAGGGGCACTCATCCAGCCTGGGGTGGTGGGGATGGATGAAGTGGATGAGYTTGTAGCCAAACGAGCCCTCTCAGGCACCGGGCTCATGCCAGACATTAAGGGAGCCAGCAGGTCCCTGGCTGCTGTACAGAGCCAATACCTCCATGTCCCACATCCCTTCCCTGGAAGGATGGAGTGAGGACCACCCTTCCTACCCACACCTGCTCCAGGATCTGGCCCATAGCATGAGCCAGAGGTCAAGGGAAGGCCTCCACCTCCAAATATACCTGGGGGAAAAATTCAAGGACATGATGATCTACAGAAAATAAAGTCAAGCTTGATGCCGCTCAGGCTGTGGTGACAATGACCTGTGTGGACTGGGCAGGCTGGGGCACGGCCTCCACACCACTGCCCGGCCCCCCCAGCCTCCTGCTGGGTTTTAAATGGGAGATGGAAATCGCACAGCCCAGTCAAACCAACCCAGGTTTCCATTTGCAGAAGGCAGCCGCATTTCGCAGGAGCGCCAGGCCAGCGTGAACCCAGCACTGCCGCCAAGAATTCGTTAACAATTCCCTGGATCTTCCCCATCTGCTCCGGCAGGATTTGCTGCTTCCCATAAACACCGCTCCCACTTGGCAAAGCTGCTCCCAGACCTCTCCAGGCGCCAGATCCACAAGGGCTGCCCCAGAGCAGCAGAGCTGGGGAGACTGGGGGAGAGGGACCCCGGAGGGTGGGTACCCAGTACCCAGCCTCTGGTGCTGCCGTGTCCCTATGGATGCTGTGGGTTTGCTGCCAGGTGAAATATTTAAACCAGACTCTCTTGCTTGTCCCTTCCTGAGAGGTACAAGCCTCTATCCCGCTGCCCGCACAGCCGTTCCTGGGGCACTACCTGACTCGCAGGGACCCTCATGGGCCACGGTGAGGTTGGTGTCAGGGTGCGCACGGGCGACCTCCAGGAATCTGCAGATCTGGGCGTAGGTTTTGCCGTCGGAGCCACAGAGGGCCAGGTGGGAGAGGCAGGCGCACTGGGGCTCGGGCACCTCTCCGTGCCGCAGGTCCCCAGCATCCAGCCGGCACTCCAGGTGCTCCCCGCACTTGCCGTAGAAGTGGTTGGTGTTGTCCAGGTCGCAGATCTGTCCCTCCAGGTTGGCACACTCCCAGCAGCAGTCGCAGGCATCCCGCACCGTGCCAGCCAGGCACCCGCGCGGCACCGGGCACTCCTCTGGCCGGCACTCAGTGCAGCCCTCCCCTTCCTCCAGCAGCCGCTGCCAGCCCCGCTGGAGGTAGTCAGAGGTGCTGGGAAAAGCCTGGCCCAGCTGGAGCGAAGCCCAGTGCAAGGAGAGCAAGGAAAGCACGAGGCAAGAGGAGCTCAGGGTCTTGGCTTCAGACATCCTCACGGCAGCCCCTCTATCCCAGTCCCACCATCACTTGCACAGGGATCTTCAGCACTGCTCTGGCCTCCCTGGCTAGATATGAGGAGCCATCCTGGCCTGCGAGGAGGGAGAACATATGTTACCAGTGCAGGGAGCATCTCCCATCCCTCTGGCTCCCGGCTGGCTTGCCCTGAGTGGCAGTGCTGCATGACATGCAGGGGAGGGTCAGTCCCAGCCCCTCTCACCCCAGCCCCGCAGCCACCCTGGGGCTCCCTAACCAGCTCCTGCCCCAAGACACTGAGCATCCTCTGGTGGGATGGGGCTGCTGACCCCAGACCCATCAGGTTTCGTCCTTCTTCCTTGGCAGCCTGGCAGGCGGAGCGCAGCCTGCTCTGACCCTACCATGGCCTGGGGAGCCACAGGGCTGGCGGTGGGCCGGAGAGGCTGCTCTACACCGTCATGGCTCAGATGGTTTGTACCCTGTTCCTCGTCTCCTCTCAGGAAGCTGCTCTCAAGCCAGGCGTCCCTTTCCTTTCCCCATCACTTTGCAAGAGTCACGAGCCCTTTTTTCCTCCCTCACCATCCAAACAAGCGCAGTGGAGCAGCTGATCCTGCAGACAAGGGGCTCTTTCCGCACTGGAGGCAGCCAGCCGAGAGGAGCCGAGCCAGGAGGATGCTCCGGATCATGCCTGGCTTTTGCCCTCCTCCCCTCCCTGCGTCGTAACCCCTCTTTTTAGGCACCACCCGCCTGAGCAGGGGAAGAAACGCCCCCAAGAAAGCTTTGTGACCCCTCAGTTATCACACAGGCAACTGAGGCTGAGCATGGGGGAACTCAGCGCGCAAGTGGGCAGTCAGTGGACTGGCAGCAGGCCCAGCGTGGCCAGCCTGTACCGGCACAGCGGGGTCCCTGTCCCCAAACCCCAAGCCTGCATTACCCCCCCCCAAACCCCAGCGCAGGTAAGCAGAGAGGCTGATCTGCTCCAGGCTTCCAATTTCTGTTGGGGGGACATGTGGGGTCTTGGAGCCTGTCCCCAGAGGGGGTGACGATGAACCGAACCCCTTTGTGAAACACCCCCTGGCCCCCAGTTACACTCTGGCTGCCTTCCTTGAGATGGAGTGAATTTACAGTCCCCTGCCCCAGGGCCACCCAGCACGAGTGAATGGGGTGGGGAGGGGACCCAGGCGGCCAGGCTGCCCCCTCCCCTCCTGCTGGGAACAGCACCGAAGGGCAGGCTGCAGCCCCCGCAGCTGCACCCCACAGACTCCCCCACACTCCGGGGCTAACACAGCTCAGAGCTGGGGTGGGGTGATGGGGGTGGCCACGTCGGTGGGTTACACACACGTCCGCCCCCCGGATAACAAAATGCGAAGCTTTGACCCGTTTAACCAGAGACCACCGAGCCCCCAGGGATGCAAAGGGGCAGGGGTGCTGGTGCCGGAGTCCCCCCAGCCCTCCCTGCCCCGGGCCGTACGGAGCAAGGCTCCAGTCCCCGACAGATGTGGGGGGCCAGGGAAGGGAGGGCTAACTGCAAAGTTGGTCTCTGGCTCCCCAAGTCCGGGGTGCAGGCGCTGGGGGTCCTGGCTGAGTCCTGGGAAGGGGCACGGCGTCCCCTGGGGTCCCCCGGGAGCCACCCCGCTGTAAGCTGCCACTTACCGGAGGTGCCGGTGCCGGGGAGCGGCGGTGCCGGGGGGCCGCGGCGGGCAGGCGCGGGTGCGCAGCGGCCGTGGTGGCGGGGCTGCTGGCCCCCGGCTGCTCCGGCACCCGCCGTGATGTCAGCGAAACGTGAGTCCCCCCGCCCCTCTCCGGGCCCGCGGCCCATCCCTGGACCGGGACTCGGGCTGGCGGGCACCCCTTCCCTGCCGGCGTCCCGCCACTCGCTGCACCCCTGGCCCCGGGGCTCTGCCGCTCCAGCCCCCTGACACCGGCACCTCCCCGCGGACCCCGACACTGGGGTCACCCCAAGCCGTGTGTCGGGACCTGGGCTGATGCTTAGCTCCATCCACGGGCAGGAGGGTGCCGGGGTGGGGGGCAGAGACCAGCTTTGCACGGATCCACGGGGACAAGTGAATGRGAGGGAAAAAGCCAGGGGTGGGCATGGCTGGGGAAGCGGGCAAAAGCATCTCTCAACCTGCAATTTGGGTGGGAAACACAGGCTGAAACAATGAGCAGCTGCTGTAATTAAACGGGGGGATAATTCCTGGGGGATGTCTGTGCTCGCCCCAYGCTGGGAGCCAGGTACGAAGGGGGTATTGGGGTGCAAGCAATGGCATTCCCTTGGCTGGAGCGGAGCTGTCAGGAGCAGTGGTGGGGCTGCTCCACACCACAGMAGTGCAAAACCCTCATGCACGGGGTTGGGGCTCCAGAGCCCCCAGCAAGCTGCCTTGCTGATCCCTGCCTCAGTTTCTGCGGCTCCAAGGAGCGGGGGACCAGGCGTACCTTTGCAGCACAAACACGCTGTGCATTTGCATCTTGCTCCTGCCACTGTGCCGGGGGGATCCCACAGCCCACTCCCCTCCTCCAGGCAAGGAGYTTGTGGGATTTGCTTCCACAGTGAAGCTCAGGCAAAGCAAAGCCATTGCAGGACCCCTCAGAGGATCTGGTTTCCTTCACCACGCTGCAAAAATCTGCTTTTGCTTTCCAACACTCTCCTGCAAATTCGTTCCGGGCTGTGGGGTTTTCGCTCGGTCACGTTGCGAACCCGGCCGTGGCTAACGATGGAAAATGCGCCAGGCTTCAGCCCCCCTGAATCCGCCTTTGCTGGCCAAACCCCCTCTCCAGCCCCCCGCTGCAGAGGGGGGTTTCCTGCCAGCTCTGCCTTCGGCCTCGCCTCCYGCTCCCCCTTCGCGGCCCCCAGCCCCTTGGCTTAGGGCTGTCTCCCTCCCCACCTCCTCTTGCCCAGCCCATTGAGCACGGTGCCGGCGTGCCACAGGTTTTTGGGCCCCACATCCACAAATCCCTGAGCAGCTGGGGCTGCAGCTGCTTTGGGAGCAGGGAAAAAGTCGGGGGGGGGGGGGGGGGGGGGGCTGAGGTTTTCGTACATGCACCCCAGAGCCGGTTCACAGCCTGAGCAGAGAGGGGACAGACTGTAGGTGACCCAGCCGGGGGTGCTGAGCCATGCCCCGCTTCCCTGCCTTGGGATGAGGCATCGCCTGTGCGTTTAGGCATCCCTGCCCCAAGCGCACCCTCCTCTGCCCCTGCCCTATGCGGGGGGCAAAGCAGTGGGGCGAGCCTGGCCCCAGATGCCACCTTCAGCCCACACAGCTCCTGGCCAGCACAGGAGCACCRCTGAAAATTGGGGCCAGCGACTGTCCCTGGTTACTTGCTTCTTTTGCCTTTGCAAGGAGGGCAAGGGAGGACAGGCCCTGATGCTGCTGTCCTTCCCCACACACGAGGACCCCAGCTCCTGGCGTGTCCCTGTCCCCATGGGGCTACCATGGCTTCTGGGTGGATGGATTCATCCAAGCATCACTGCAGCATCTGCCACTCGCAAGGTGGGGAGAGGCCACGTSTCCGGATGGAGATCCCCTGGCCAGAGGTGAAATCCAACCGCAGATCTGAGCAGGGAAAGCTCCAGCTGTGGTGCAACACAACACAGCACCTGGAAGCCATGGGCAGCACAGCGCAGCACCACGCAGCACAGCACAGCAAGATGGAGCTCAAACCTGGCAGGTAATTAAACCTCCTGCTTAATGAGACTATTGAATGTGCTAATAAATAGTAGCAGCTATGAATGAGGGGTGGAAGATCTAACCTGTGCTTAACAAGGAGCTGTGCTCAGTCACACCTCGATTCAATCAGCGTGGCCCCTGGCTGCACCCAGGGCTTGCGGCTTCTGTTGCTGGGAGCAGATTCGGGGGGAAAAGGGTAGTCGCAGCCCTGCATGGCCTGGCATTGGGGTAAATCACTTTCCCGGCTCCCTGCCTGTGCTGGCCAGTTATTCATCCTTTCTCCTCACTTGCCCCAAGCCCAGTGAAGCTCCTGAAATTGGGTTTTGAAGGTGCAGCGAGCCTCAAGCACCAAAGTCCCCTCCTCYTTCCCTGGTGGGTTGCTCCCCATTACCATTTCCCCCCTCCATGATGGTCCCATTGAAGCCAGGAGTCTGTGGATGCTCCCAGCAGACCCACAGCCATGGCATCCCTCCAGAGCTCTGTCATCAGGTGTGCCCCTGATGGCAGAGCCATCATGGCTGGTGCCCTACTGCTTCTGGCCCCACCAACACACACAACYCCCTGGCCCAGGCTGATCTCCTGGACCACCCCATGGGGATCTGGGGCTTCCAGCAGTTGAGGCCAAGGAAAAAACCCACCCTGGAAAAAAAGCCCTGGGCCAAGTGACTCAACRCACGTCATGTCAGGGAGGGTTGGCGAGCGGCGTTGGGGCTGGCAGGGATGAGAATATGTGTTATGTCACGGCAGAAGCAAACGTCACCGGGACATACCGGCACAGGGGGTGCCGCCAGCACACTGCCTGGAGCCTTGGGRGTCTCATTCGCATAATAAACCAAATCTCCCTTGTTTCGGCTCAAACCCACTGCTCCTCTCCTTTTCCTGCCGTTTGGAGCACCCTGACGTAGACAGGACCACCCAGCCCACCCCAAGGCCACGCAGATCTCAGGGGTCTCAGCCATGTCCCTGGGGTCCATCGCGGGGACAAGGGACAGGCAGCAGGCAGGTCCCTCCCGCTTGCGTGCCAGGCAGGACCCRCGCTGGGAAGCAGCCAGGCTCAGGTTTCCCCAGGCTTTTCCAGAGCAAATTCCTCCCAAGAACAAACCCGTCAGCAAATTCTTGGGGAAACAGTTGCAGCTGTGAGCAGGAGGGACRGGGGCTCTCCAGCCGGCCCCGAGGAGCGGTGGCCGGGTGGCGAGGGATGCTCCGGTCCCCAGGCTGCCGCGGTGTCCCTGGCTGGAGGCCGGGCTTGGCGGGGCTGGATGCAGCTCGGCTCCTTCCCCGCAGGGATCCCCCGCTTTCGCTGGGGTTTTTCCACCAGCCCCGTCCAAGAGCAGGTCGTATAACCCGGGGCCAGGAACCAAACGGACGGCGGCGGCTGCATTCCCGGAGCT
>JASVER010000083.1:84114-95638 GCA_030449065.1 Oceanodroma leucorhoa | reverse complement strand
CGGGCCGGCGGCGGGGGGGGCGGTACGTGACAAGCCGCACGCGGCGTCTGCCCCCCCCCCTCGATTGCGCGCGGGGGTGCGCGCGCGGGCGTACTCGCGCGTGGGCGCGCGTGCTCACGTGGGTGTGCCCGTGTGTGCTCACGTGGGTGTGCGCGCGTGCGCTCACGTGCGTGTCCGTGTCTGTGCGTTCACGTCGGCTTCCGCGCACTCGGATTGCTCGTGTGTGTTTTCGCGTCAGTGCGTGTTTCTGCGCGTGGCAGCGCGCACAAGGGTGTCCCCGTTTCCGCCGTGTGTATCCGCGGGCTCACGCGGGTTTTGATGCCTGTGCCACGCGCGCGTGTGCTTGTAACGTTGTGCTGACACGTGTCGCGTTGGTGTTCACGCGTGCACGGCAGCGCCTCTGCAGACGTGGGCGCCTGCTTGTGCGTAGGGCGGTGCCTGCGGGCACACGCGTGTGCACAGCTGTGCCTGTGTGCGTGAGCGGGGCTGTGCACACGCGTGTGCACCGCTGCGCGTACAGCGGCGCTCCGTGGGAGCCCCTGAGGGTGCGCACAGGCGGCACGGCTGCGCTTGCACGCGTGTGCGTGCGCAGGGGTATAAACACGCATGCCGTGGACGTGTGCGTGCATGGGGTGTATGTGTGTGTGGGTGCGTGTCCCCACACCGGCCGTGCCCCGCCAGCCCCCAACCCGCGGGGGTGCCCCGGCGGGAGCGGGGGGACCCCGCCGCCGCGGTCCCCGCGCCCGCCGCCCGGCTGCAGCCCCCCCGCAGCCCCCCCTCCCGCCGCGCATCACCTGAAACCGCCGCGGTGTCGGGTTCGCGCTGGCGGCGCCGGGCCCCACCGGGGGGTCACGGCCAGCCCGGGGCGGAGGCGATGCCCCCCGGGGAGGGGGACACGGGGGGACACCGGCTCGCATCACCGGAGTGAGCGGCGGACGACGGCAGACCCCCTCCCCTGGCCGTGCCTCAGTTTCCCCTGTGTGCCGCCGGGATGCTCCGCGCTGAGGGAGGGGCTCGGGGGGGTGAACACATACCTCGCCCCACGCAGCCCCGCGGGGGGACGCGCCCCCCCGAGCCCCACCGCGCCGCGGCCGTCGGGGGGGGACACGCACAGGGCTCCCCCCGCCAGCTGCAAGGCCAGCCCTGGCCGCTCTTGATTGACAACTCCCGCGCCCGATGGCCGCGCCGGCTCCGCCGGGGCAGCCAATCCCCGCGGGCGGGGGGGCGGGGGGCGGTGCTGCCCCCCCCGGCCTCTCCAGCCCCCCGGCGCTGCTGGGTGTCTCCTTCGCAGGTGGCACCATGGGGACAGGTGAGGAGGGCACGGGGCGGGGGGGAGGGACGGCGGTAGGGGGGTCCCCAGCGCCCGTTCGGGGAGGGGGCACCGCCGGCTGATGCTGGGGGGGGGGGGGGGGGGGGGGGGGGGGGGGGGGGGGGGGGGGGGGGGGGGGGGGGGGGGGGGGGGGGCRGCGGGGGGGCGCCGTGGGGGGCTGGCAGGCGGCGGGGACACCGGCGTGTCCCCCTGGCTGGGGCCATCACTTATTTATTGAGGTCAGGCTGGGGCGAGCGGGGGACGAAGCGGGGGGGGGGCCCGTGGTGACGTTTCACCCACGCCTGGAAAATCCCCGCGGGAACTGCCCCGGGGGGCAGCGGGCCCGTCCCGTCCCCCACGGCAGCTCACGGCGGTGTAAATCCGGAGGGGCTCCGGGGAGGGCGGGGAGGGGCTCTCCCCCCCTCCTGCTGCAAAGCCTCCCCGGGGGGGCCGGGGGGGCTAGGTCCTGCTCTCCGGTGTAAAGCTGAAGTCTCCGCGTCCCCTCTCCAGATTTACGCTGCCAGGTAAAGCCCCTTTGCACCCCCTATTCCGGATTTACGCTGCCAGGCAAAGCCCCTTTGCACCCCCTATTCCGGATTTACGCTGCCAGGCAAAGCCCCTTTGCACCCCAGCATCCTTGCCCCAGGGCAGGGCAGCCTGTGCCCGCTGCCCCCATGGTGGTACCCAGGAGCCCTGCAGCAGTTTGGCCCTCCGGGTGCTATAGGATGGGAGGGGACAGGGCTGGAGAGGGGGTCACGAAGCTTCTTGTCCCCCCAGGCTGTGCCGCTGTACCCGGGACCCGTCCGGCCAGCACCGAGCACCCACACCAGCCGGCCCCGGCATCGCGCTGCTAAGAGGGAGCGGTGCCCGAGTCCGGGCATGTGCTGCTGGACTATGCCATGTCCCTCCCCGGCCGGCGGGCAGCCCCGGCCCCGTGAGGACGCGGCCAGCCCTGAGCCGGACGCCAGGACGCCGGGGTGCCCAGCACCGCCATGGCCCAGGGCTGGGACGCGGCGCTGTCGGGGATGACGGCCGGCAGCCGGTCGCGGAGCTCCAGCAGCGAGGCCAGCCTGGCTCCCCACTGCCTCCTCAGCAAGCAGAGCCGCCTGCTCAACGGGGCCGCCCGGGGCAGCCGCGCCGCCTCCCCCATGGGCCGCGTCATCCTCATCAACACCCCCATCGAAGGTGTGTGGGGTGCCCTCCCAGCCCCCTGCCCGGGGTTGGGGGTGGACACCTGGGTTCCCTGGATCTGGGGGCAGGGAGAGTTGTCCTGGGACTGGGGACATCCCCAGCAAGAGAGACACCCCCCCTGCTGTTGCTTGCACCCAGCCCGGGTGACACGTTCCGTCCCCCGTCCCCACAGCCAGCAGCAATGAGAGCAACATCATCAACGCCATCACGGTGGAGAAGAGCGTGGACGGCAAGCTGGGCTTCAGCGTCCGCGGCGGCTCCGAGCATGGGCTGGGCATCTTCGTCAGCAAGGTGGAGGAGGGCAGCGCTGCTGGTAAGTGAGCAGGGTGAGGGATGCCGGTGGGGACAGGCATGTGCCAGCAAGACCCTCTCGGGGAGCTTCCAGAGACACAGTGCCACAGCGGCRATGCCATCCTTCATGGTGGCAAGCCACCGTTTGCTCCCTGCCACCTCTGGCCACGGGGTTTTCAGGCTTCCCACAGAGAAGGGCAGGGGACAGGAGTGGGCAGCTCCATGCTGATGGCTCTGAGCTCCATCCCCAAGCCACAGCGAGGTGACAAGGCCCCCCATGTCTGCCACAGCCTTGGTGCAATTGCTAGGCATCCCCAACTCCATTCCCATGGTGTTCGGATCAGGTTTGGGACACATTTAAGGAGGAGATGCCAAACAAGGGCATCGGTGCCAGGTCACGGTGCCAAGCTGTGTGCCCCTCGCAGAGCAGGCTGGGCTGTGTGTTGGTGACAAGATCACGGAGGTGAACAGCGTGAGCCTGGAGAACATCACCATGAGCAGTGCCGTCAAGGTCCTCACCGGCAACAACCGCCTCCGCATGGTGGTCCGGCGGATGGGCCGCGTGCCAGGCATCAAGTTCTCCAAGGAGAAGACGGCGTGGTGAGCAGGGTGTCCCCCGTGCCAACATCCCAAAGCCCAGCTCCATGCTCTGTGGAGGACATGGTGGGGAGGCTTGCTGGGGCACTCCCAGGGTGGGGGCCATCGGAGGTCTCCAGTGAAGGTGGGGAGAGCCCAAGGTGGGGCACAGGGTGGGATAGGAAGAACTGGAGCAGGCAGGGTGGGCGCAAGCCCCATCCTCACCATCCCCCATCCCCATCACTCTTGTCCGCTGGGTGACACCAATGTCCCCATCCCACTCGAAAATGAGAGCTGGACCCCCGAGTACCCCCCAACACTGTGCCCATGCTCTAGGGTGGATGTCGTGAACAGGCGCCTGGTGGTGGAGAAAAGTGGCTCAACGCCGTCAGAGAGCGGCTCCGAGGACGGAGTGCGGCGCATCGTCCACCTCTACACCACCTCCGATGACTACTGCCTGGGCTTCAACATCCGTGGCGGCAGGGAGTTTGGCCTCGGCATCTACGTCTCCAAGTACGGCTGCCCTGAGGGGCATGAGGGGGACRCAGCGCCCCGATCCCCGCTGTGCCCACGCTGGGGCTTGGCATCCCCTACCTGGCTGAGCCCCCCGCCCTCATAAGACTGTGGGCAACACCGCCGTGGGTGGTGGGGCACGGGGCCACCCGGGTGGAGGTGTGGGGCAGGAGCAGGGCTCCGGCCAGGGCTCAGCCTCATCCTCACCCCCCTGCTGCCCTAGGGTGGACCCCGGGGGGCTGGCGGAGCAGAACGGCATTCGGGTGGGAGACCAAGTCCTTGCAGCCAACGGAGTCAAGTTCGAAGACATAAGCCATAGCAAGGCAGTGGAGGTGCTCAAGGGGCAGACCCACATCATGCTAACCATCAAGGTACCTGTGCCCGGCCCCGTGGGACCCCCAGGCGAGGCGGGGGGGTCGGTGTGTCCCYGCGCTGGCACTGCCCCAGCTCGGCCTGGCGCCTGTGGGGCTGGTGTGGCCACCAGCTGGTTGGGTTTCAAGCAGGGGGGGAAGGGGGGGGATGTATTATTCATGGCTGGCACCRGATCGGGTTCGCCCAGGGCAGCCAGCGCACGCTGACCCCCACGTCCTCTCCCCCTGCGCATAGGAGACCGGCCGGTTCCCTGCCTACAAGGAGATGGTGGCCGAGTACTGCTGGCTCAGTCGCTGTAAGGGCAGTGTCGCGCGGGTACCGGCAGGGACACTGGGCTGGGGCGCGGAGGTGCAGGGACCCCTATGCAAGGGGTATCCAGCCCCGGTGGGGAGGGAAAAGGTCCACATGCCAWGGGGTCCCATGGCCTTGGAGGGGGCATGAAGCTCCCTGTGCCACGGTCAGCATCCCCGCAGTCCCCGTGGCCTCACAGGGTCCCACCTGTCCCCCATCCTTGGAGGGGACATGAAGATCCCCGTGCCATGGCCAGCAGCCCACTGGTCCCCACGACCCTGTGGGACCCCACATGTCCCCTGACCCTTATAGGGGACACAGAGCTCCCCATGGCACTGCCAGCAGCAGTCCCCGTGGCCCTATGGGTCCCCACATGTCCCCTGTCCTCAGGATGGATGCAGAGCTCCCCATGGCCCCACAGTATGTCACCCTGTGTCCCCACCGTGCCTTTGCAGTGACCAATGGACAGCTGCAGCAGCTGTCTCAGGCCTCGGAGACCAGCTCCTCCATCTCCTCCTACTCCTCGGGGCCAGCGCCGGGGGCGGTGAACGGGCTGGGGACAGCTGCCCCGGGGCCCCCCGCCTGCACCGTGGATGTGGCCATCTCCACGGAGGACGGGCCGCGGCGGGGCTGGGTGCGGGAGCGTGCCGAGCGGGCCATGCAGACCGAGCCGGCTGGTGAAGGGCTGCCGGAGACACGGCGCACAGTGCGTCCCCCCGAGCTGCTGCGGGACACGGCCATCCGGGGCCAGGGCACCCGCGAGCCCCCCGGCACCCACCCGCGCCGGACCTTCGCCCACTCGCCCAAGACAGCGCTGCTGCTGGCGCTGAGCCGGCCCCGGCAGCCCATCACGCGCTCCCAGAGTGACCTCACCGTCGCCGGTAGGCACCACGGCACGGCCCCATACATGGGACTTGCCCCTGGCTGGGGTCCCCCTCCAACCATGCACCCCCAGCCCTGGGAGTCCCACAGCTCAGCCCCTGCCCCATGTGGAGCCTGTCCCCAACTCAGGCATCCTACAGCCCCTGACCCACATGGATACCTCGCCCCCGCTCCTGGGCATCTTATAGTCGCGTCCCTTGCCCCTACCCTGGCACTCTCTAGCCCCCACCCCATATGGACCCCTGGCCGCCAGCTCTGGGCATCCTATAGCCCTGTGTAGCCCCAGCCCTGTCCTCATGCTTGCAGGGCACCCCAAAGCCCAGACCCATGGCCCTGGAGACCCCCTGCACCCCACAGGTCTCTCTTCCAGTCAGTGCTCCCCAGAAGCCCCCCCTACCCACCCAGGTTTCCAACCCAGGCCCCTTCCCAGCCCCCAAACACCGTTTGCGGTGACATCTCCTGGTCCCTCCACTCCAACTCCTGGCTCTCTGTCCCCAGAGGAGAAGCGGAAGAAGGAAAAGCCAGAGGGACAAGGGGCACAGGGTGCTCCCCCGGGGCTGCACCGCTCTAAGACCCTTGTCAACCTCTTCTTCAAGGGGGGCCGTGCCACCAGCCAGAGCTGGGCCCCCCCCAGCCAGGAGCTCCCTGCCTCTGACCGCCGGGCACGCGCCAAGTCCCTGGGGCGCCCTGACGGGGACAGAGGTACTGGGCTGGGGGACGGGGTGGAGAGGGACCCAATCTGGGACTGGTCCCCCACTTCTGTGGGCACCGCAGCCCCGTTATAGCACCCCTGGCATGAGGGGGTCATGGGAAAGGGGTCCTCAGGCATGCAATTTTGGCGATGGGCAGCGATGCCGCTGGCCCCCCCTGGGTGCTCACCCCTCTCCATCTCCCTTGCAGTAGGTGCTGTGCAGAAGTTTGTCATCCGGAGCCTGAAGCGGGGTAACGGGGGTGCCCGTGTGCCCGGGGGGGCTGCGGGGCAGGCTCTGCATGCGCCTGGCCCCGCACTGCGTGTGTCTGTCTGACTCTGGTGTGGAGCAAGCCATTGGGGTGGGGGGGTTTGTGGGGTGCCCGGGGTGGTCCCTGCTCCGCTGGCCACCCCTCCTTGCTGTGCTCCCCAGAGAAAAGCCGGCGTGCCAGCATCCTGGGCCCCGCGGGCATCGCCGCCCTGCAGCTGAACGGCAGCAACCCCGAGGCCCGGCTCCCGCACATCCAGGACACCGCCGCACGCCTCCTCAGCCCCGACGAGGTGACGGCTGTGCTCCGCCACTGCTCCCRGGTACGGCGCTGTGGGCAGGGTGCAGGCAGGGTGCAGGCAGGGCAGTGCCGGTGCCCCGGGCTCATCCCTGGGCAGCTCCTGCATCCCAGGGTCACCACGACCAGCGCTACGTGCCCACGTTAAGCTCTGGGAGGTAAACTGAGGCACAGGGGGGTCCACCCATCCGCTGACACCCCTCTTGCGCCTGCAGTACCTGCACGAGGGCAGCGTGGAGGATTTGGTGCGGCCGCTGCTAGCCATCCTGGACCGGCCGGAGAAGGTCCTGCTGCTCCGGGATGTGAGGTGGGTGATGCCAGGGGGTACCCCGATACGATCTAGTGGGGTGAGATGGACCTGGAGCCTCACATTCGCTCTTTGGCCCTGCTCATGCTCCATCCCAGGGGTAGCCACGACCTGTCCCCCTCTCTGCCCCAGCAGGAGCGTGGTAGCCACCACGGACCTGGGCCGGTTCGACAGCATGGTGATGCCCCTGGAGCTGGAAGCCTTTGATGCCCTGAAGAGCCGCTCAGGTAGAGCCCGGCACCCCGGGGACCTTGTCTGGGGTTGGGGGGCAGCGGGCAAGGGAGGGCACAGACCGGGGGGTGACCGGCGGGTCTCCCTGCCCGCAGTGCGCTCGCCTGCCCTCCGCCCAGCCCACCATGATGTCCCCCCCAGGAGACACCTCATCACGCCAGTGCCTGGTGAGTGCCACCCCATGGGATCTGCCTGGCCCCCGGGCTGCACCGTGGTGGGGGGTGCAGGGTGGAGAGGGTACGGGGGCAATTTGGGGGAGGAGAAAGGGAGCTGGGAGCCAAGGAGGGGTGAGCTGGGATGTCTGGGTGCAGTGGGTCCTGGGGGAGAGGGGATCTGGTGGCCCTGGGTGCTGGGAAGTCCTGGGCTAGCAGGATCTGTGGACCCTGAGTGCTGTGGTGGGGGGACCTGGTATGTCTGGAGAGAGCTGGGGTGCTGGGGGTCCCTGGGCATCAGAGGTCCTAGGGAGGGGAGCCGGGGTGCCTGGGTGTCCCTGGAGGAGAAAGATCTGGGGCCCTTGGTGCCGAGGGGATCCCTGGGCAGCAGGAGTCGCAGGGCTTTAGGGTCCCGGGGGATCCCTGGAGTGGTGGGGGTCCCAGGGAGCGGGGCTGTGGGGTCCTGGGGGATCCCTGCAGTGGTGGGGGTCCCAGGGAGCGGGGCTGTGGGGTCCCGGGGGGATCCCTGAGCCACTCTCGTTGCAGACTATCGGGGCGGGTTCCTGCTGAAGCCGGCAGGGGCCCCAGAGCCAGAGGAAGCCGGGGGGCTGCAGGCGAGCCCGGCCTGGCCGCGGGCCTCCCCCAGCCCCCACCGGCTTCACCCCCACACCTACACCCCGCTCCCCGACGTGCCAGTGGATGCCTACGTCTGCGCCAGCCGCCCCCTGCCCGCCACCAGCCCCCGGCCCCCCAACTGGCTGCTGGCTGAGCACCCCCCGGGCGAGGGGTGTGGGCGCTCGCGCAGCCCCCGGCCCACCTGGCACAAGGAGCCCCTCGGGTCGGTGCCCGACGGAGGGGCTGATGTGCTGGGGAAGCCCCAGCGGGCACGGCCCCCCCTCGCACCCCTCTTTGGGGGGCCAGGGGGTGAGGCGGAGGCTGGGGCAGCCACCAATGGCCCTGGGGATACTGGCAGGGAGGAAGAGGAGGAGGAGTACCGGCTGCTCACCGTCACCCTCTCCAAGCTGAAGCACTCGCTGGGTGGGTGACACGCGGGTGGGACCCCAGGGGTGGGGTGGGGATGGGGTGGGGACCCTCCTCCTGGCATCAGCATCACTAGGATGGCTGGGACCTCCATGGCAAGGGGCACCCCATTTAGGGGACGGGGCAAAACCCCGAGCACTGCCCCTACCTACTCCTACCAAAACTAGATGGGGAGAAGAGGAGCTGCCACTGCCCAGTGCCCTCATCCCTGTAGGACCTACCAAAACAGGGCAGGACAGACACAGCTGCCCAGGGGAGGGTGGTGTCATGCCTGGGAGTGGGTAGGGGGCTCAGCCTACCCGGGTGCAAGGGTCTCACGGCTGCCTTGCAGGGATCAGCATCTCCGGCGGCATCGAGTCGAGGGCGCAGCCGGTGGTGAAGATCGAGAAGATCTTCCCTGGGGGAGCCGCCTTCCTCAGCGGCATCCTCAAGGTACGGGGGGACCTCGGGRGGACCCAGCGCACTCTGGGGGGTGGGCAAGCATCAGGATACCCCCACCCCATGGTGCTGCTGGGTGCTGGCAGCCTGCTGGCACGCCAAAAGCATCTGGGCTTCACCTGCTGCATTCTTTGGCTGGGGCCAGGCCGGGCAGGAGCTGGTGTCGGTGGACGGGGTGGGCAAGCATCAGGATACCCCCACCCCATGGTGCTGCTGGGTGCTGGCAGCCTGCTGGCACGCCAAAAGCATCTGGGCTTCACCTGCTGCATTCTTTGGCTGGGGCCAGGCCGGGCAGGAGCTGGTGTCGGTGGACGGGGAGAGCCTGCAGAATGTCACCCACCAGCGAGCCGTGGACATCATCCGCCAGGCCTACCGCAACAAAGCCAAGGAACCCATGGAGCTGGTGGTGCGGGTGGCCGGAGCCCCCGCAGAGTGATGCTGCACGCCCCCCTCTTCRAGGAGCTGTCCTGCGGTCCAGAGGAGCCAGATGGCTCATTCCTGCACCAAGCTGTGGCCGGTCTCAGCACAGCCAGAGGGCACGAGAGCCAGAGCCACCCCACGGGCATGGAGGAGCTGCCTGCAGCGGGACCCAAGGGGGGGCAATGCTGGCAATGGAGGAGGGGGGCACATGGCCCCGACCCCACTCCGGACACACGGACGCAGCCCTGAAAAAAACCACAGCCAGGGGCTTGTTTTTAATGGGCGTTTCCAGGTGGTACATGGGCGAGCCGGGCTCTGGGAACGGGACACAACCGAAATAAAGTACAAAAATCCCCCCCCGGAGCCGGGGGCGACCAAGCCAGAGCTGGGCACGGCCAGGCTTTTCCTTTGGTTTGACCCCCCTGGGTGCCCAGCTAGGCCCCCACCTCTRCCCACCCCAAGGGTGTCCCTGGGGTGTCCCCAGCTGGCACCCCCGGCACCAAGCCCCTCTCCCCTGGCGGGCTGGGCATCACAGGGGCATGGGCCAGGCTTTTCTGGGGGGGGTGGGGTGTGAAACAGAGGGATGMCAGGGGCAAGGGCATGGGAAAGGCACTGAGGGCAAGCTGCCCTGTGGCAGGGGTGAGGGGGACACAGACAGGTGGGGTGTGAGCTGGGAGGGGGTGATATGTTTTGGTAGGTCCTATAAAAATAGAGTTACTTTAAATGGCACAGAAATTAATCCCCTGACAAACACACGGGGGGCGGGGGGGGAGGCTGGCACGGGCAGGGACAGGGCATATGCCATCCCCTCTGGAAGTGGCTGGGTGACAGTGCCAGCAGGGATGAGAGGGAGGGGACAAGCCAGCCCTCTCCCTGCCCAAGGTGACCCTGGCTGAAGCCAGCGCCACTAATYCCCTGGGCACTAAGAGGATCAGCAGGAACCAGCTCCGGGCAGCCCCGAGGCCAGGACTCGGCACCCACCTAGCCCCACATCTCATCGGCACCCCCCCACCACAGYGGGTGCCAACACACCCTCACCCCAACACCTCGATGCTGGGGAGGGGGCAGCGCCTGCGGTCCCCTCTGCCCCCTCCCAGTGCCAGTGGTCTCTGCAGAGCCGGGGGGAGAACAGGGATCCCCCACAGCCCCATGGCTCCCAAAATCCCAGGGGCTGGAGGCCCCCTCCACTCTCCAAGCACAGGGTGAGGGCAGGCAGCATCTCAGATCTCGGTGGCCGTGATCTCCTCAAAGGGCGGGTCAGGGCCGGGGGGGTCGCAAGCCTCGGGCGGGGGGTCCTCCCCCTGGAGCCGGAGATGCTGGAGCCGCTGCTCGAGCCGCCGGTTGCGGCGGTACATCTGGATGTAGCTGTACTGCAGCTGCTTCTGGTAGCGGATGACCCGCTCCTTCTCGCCCTGCCACGTGCCGCGCTCCTGCTCGAAGGCGTCCCGCTGCTCCTGCCCGCGCCGCCGCTCCAGGGCCACCTCCGCCCGCAGCCGCTCCAGCTGCCGCCGCAGCCCCGCGCCACCCCGGGGCTCCTCGCCGGGTTGGGGGCAAGCCTCGCCGGGTGGGGGACACCCCTCGCCGGGTGGGGGGCATCGCCCGCGGGCGGCTTCCCGCAGCCCCACCACCTCCTGCTCGAGCCGGCCGGCTTTGGCGCGGAAGAGGTCAGCCTCGCTCTTGCGGCGCTGCAGTTCGTTGGCACAGACCTCCAGCTCCAGTGACTTCAGGCGGGCGGCCTCCTGCAGCCCCTGCGCCCGCCGCTCGCCCGCCTGTAGCTGGGCTCGTGCCTCCCGCAGCTGAGCCCGCAGCCCCAGCAGCTCGGCGCCCCGCTGCGCCAGCTCCGCCTGCGCCTCCTTCAGCTGCTGCTTCAGCAGCGAGATCTCCCCCGACTTCTGGCACACCTGCGGGGACGACGGGGCTCAGGCGCGGGCCAGGACCCCCCAGCAGGAGCCTGCACACCCGACTCRCCCAGCGCCGTCGGGCGACTCACCTCCCACTTGGTCTCCTCCAGCCGGGGTGCCATCTCGGTGCGCTCGCGCTGGAAGGAGGCGCAGCGACGCTCCAGCAGCTCCCGCTCCTGCAGCAGCTGGGCAAAGTCCTCCTGCAGCTGCTTCTTCTCCTGCTGCAGCTGCAGCACCTGGAGCTGCAGGACCTGCTGCCCTCGCTGCGCCGCCTGGGCCGCCTGCCGCGCCTGGGCCGCACAGCGCTGCCGCAGCCCCTCCAGCTCCTGCTCGCAGCGTCGCTGCTTCTCCTCGT
>JASVER010000083.1:26803-78839 GCA_030449065.1 Oceanodroma leucorhoa | reverse complement strand
CCAGGCCACGCCCCCGCTACAGCCCCGCCCCCACAGGCCCCGCCTCTCCGCCAGACTCCGCCCCCGCTCCGCGAGGCCACGCCCCCCGAGCGGGAAGGGGATGGGGGTACGGGGGGGCTGTGGGGTGCGTGGGGAGCCCCCACGTGGGTCATCCTCGCCCAGCACAGCCCCAGTCACGTCGATCCCGGGGGACCCCCGTTCTGAGGGGGCGGGGGCTCATCCCCCTCATTGCACCCGCCAAGGCCCCCCTGGGGCTCTCCATCCCCAGACCCACGAGGTGAAGGTCGCCCCCGAGGATCTGACCCCCCCAAAGTTGTTTGGGGAGCCCAAGGCAGCAGTGGGGCTCTGCCCCATCTGCTGCCCCCCCTCCCACCAGGGGATGTTGCAGCTATTGCCACCCCTGGCTCTCCGAGAGCCACAAAAAAMCCCACATCAACCCACCCGCAGCCCAGGAAGCCGTGGGTGCCCACCTGCCCCACGGGGGTCTGGGATTGCCCAGGGTCCCCCCAGGCTCAGCTCCATCACCCCCTCCCAGCCCCAAGGGGGGATGGGTGGGAGATGTGGGTCGTGGGCTTCCCTTCTTCCCCACTTCCACTCCACAGCCCCGTGACAGCACCCAGCCTGGGCTAGACAAAAGGGAAATGGGGGCCATGGAGCCGGCGGCGGCCCTTGGGCCGAGGGGGGGACACCCACAGCCCCCACCCATGCCTCCATGCAAACCCTGACCCAGCTGTGCCTGGGGGCCTGGCTCCCCGCACCTTTCCCTTGCCTTACCTCTGCTTCCACGGGGCCCTCCTCTGCCATCATCCCCCGCCTGTCCTGGAGGGGGGGGCTCACACCTGTGCCAACAGCATCCAAGGGTGCTCTCCTGGCCCTGGAGAGCCAGAGCACCCCGGAAACCTGGGGCTGGGTGTGTACCGCCCGCCCGCTCCGGCCCCTCATTATGGCTCAGGTTAAAACTATGCCCGGCGCGGAGGCTGGTAATAACCCGTGTGCCAGGGCCGGGGCGGGATGCTCTGCGCAGYGGGCACCTCCTCTGGCACCGCAGCCCCCCAGTCCTCTGGGGGCCACCCCATCCCCGACCAGGGTCCCCCCCCCAGCCCCAGGGTCCCTTGGTCACAGGGCCAGTGGCACAGAAACAGCAATCGCCTTTATGCTTTAATAAAACTAGGAAGGGAAAAAACCCGAAGGGATTAGACCAAGATCCGGCCGTGGACTCATCCGACCACAGCGAGGACTGGCCAGGTCACAGTATTTGCTGCCCGCAGCCCAGAGGGCACGGGGGTGGCYGCCCCCCCAGCCCAGCCGAGCAAGGCAGCGCTGCTCCCCCCGAGATTTTACTGCTGGTGATGCCCCCCGGAGAAAGGGGCTGGAGGAGACCCTGAGCAAAGGGGGCTGGGTCAGGCGTTAGCCCAGCGGGCAGAGCCGGCGAGCGCCACGTCGCACCCGCTGGCGCAGGATGCCAGCGCTGCCTTCAACCCGCCGCAAGCAGTGACACCACAGGGGTCCACCTCCCACCCTCCCACCACACCCGCACAGCTCTGGGGCAAGAGCCATCCACAACCTCCCACACTTCCCTCCACCACCTTCCCCTCGCTGGCTCCATCCCAGCCAGCATCGAGCCCAGAGACCCCCACCCGCAATGGGGGGGTTCCTGCCATGTGTCCCTCTGCACAGACCCCCCGCACAGTCCCTCCCTCCAGCGACAGCCCAGGATTTTGGCTCCATTTTAGCCACAATTTAACAACCTGCTCCAAGTCCAGMGATCCCCAAATCCCGGGGCTGCAGGTCACTGCCCCCCCATCACCCAGCCCATGCTGACTCCACTCCCCTCCCGTGCTGCCAGCACTCAGCACCAGCACAGAGCGGCCCGCGTTTGCCGAAGCACTCTCCCCTAGCCGCTCTTCTCTGGGACGAGCCCACTCCTCCTCTCATGGTGGCTCCACGTCTCAGAGACACCGTGCTGGCGGCCAAGAGGCTGTTCGTGCAGGAGGAGAAAGGGCCACAGCAGCACATGGTGGCTGCTCCTGGGGGAGAGGGGCTGGCATACCCCAGCCCTGTGCTCGCAGCACCAGTCCCCGTCCCTCCTGATGGACCGAGGAAGAGACCTGTCAGGCTCACGGCTTCTTGGAGGCTCCTGAGCCTCCCTCTGGAGCTTTCTTGGCTAAAAGTGCCTTCTCCTCCTTCATCTTCTTCAGCCTGACCTTGCTTTTGCCAGAGGACGAGAAGGTGAGTGAGGCCTTACTGAACTCCAGGGGGAAGACACCCACGTCCCCGTCGAAGCGATTCTTGGACACCTGCAGGTAGCGCTTCCCTGGCCCCGTCACCAGCTTACGGTCCTGCAGGATGAGGACGTTGTCGGCCTCCTGGCTGGCCTGGGGGGAGGAAAACATCTCCAGGAGGGTGCTGGGGATGCAGCCAGAGGGGCTTGGTGGTGCTCACGGGCTGCCTGCCTGGCTCCTTCGAGCCCTGTTACAGAGCATCCCAGGCCACAGCAACTCCAGCACCTCCCCAACACCAACCCCTCGTCTTCTCCYGGGACATCCCAGCGACCCGCTGGGCAGACAGGCTTGAGCTGAAGCCCCAGCACGCCCTGGGGAAACAAAGGAGCACGGGAGGGCTGTGCACACTCACAGAACACCTCCTGCCCACCACTGCAGGGTCGTTCAGCATCACAGCAGAGACTGGAGCACTCAGAGAGCCCATCCCTGCACCCTCCCTGGCTCCTTCTTTAATTATCTCATACTACATCCCACTCAGTCAACGAGCATTACTTAACTGCACCTGAAGTCCCAATAGAGATTTAGCTAGTGAAGGATTTGCTCCCTGCCTGCATCTCCCTACCAAGGCCTGGCCAAATCAGGACTCTGCACATCTTCAGCAGGTGACAGGAGTCCTGGGGACATCCTGCCCCTCATAGCACCTTTCAGGTCCCCAGAAATGACTCAGGGTGCTGGTGGGAGCTGGGGACGGCTGCCCAACATATCCCAGCCCGTTCCTGGGAACACGCTGTGCCTGAGGGACAGGAAGGGCCAYCCTGGCCCAGCTCACCTTGGCGGAGCCGAAGATGGAGGCTGTCTGCAGCTCCTTCTCGTCATCCTCCTTGCGGGGATGGATGACCAGCGTGATGTGGCAGGTGTTGTCCGTGGCAAACTTGCGGAAGGCACCAACGATGTAGTCCTGGGCAGCGAGCCTGCCACGGCAGCGAGAACGGGGTGAGGGGCTGGCACTGCTCAGGGCGGGGGCAGCCAGGTGCTGCCAGGTTCAGGCCCACAGCCCCCACACCATGGGGTCCAGGCTCACACTCCGTGGGGCAGCCGGGCCCATGTGGGGAAAGGGATGGGGYGCGACAGGGATCGCAGGTAACTGGCTCACCCTTTCCCACCTCTTCCTCCCCAGGGCAGTGATCGCCCTTCAACGAAACAGGGCTGCCAGACAGGACTAAAGGGGACACCCTCTGTAGGTCCCCAGCCCCTGCCGTGACATCCGACAGGGCCAGCTCCAGTGACGAGGGTGGCGGAGGAAGGAGGGGGCGGCTTGGAGAAGGGCTACCTGTCCACAGAGAGGTGCTCGTGTCCCATCATGAACTGGAGATTGTCGACGACCACGTGGGTGATGTCGTACATGTAGACGGCATGCTGCATGGTGTCAATCACCGTCCTGGGTGGGGGGAGACCGGGATCAGGTGGGATCAGCCACAGGGATGAGCAGAGGCAAGGATGGGGATGGTAAGCCAGGCACAGGGACGGGGAGAGGCAGAGCGGGGAAGCACCAAGCTGGTGCCGACGGCAGCTGGCCACTGACCACCAGGCCCTGGGCACGTCCCATCTYCACATCTCCTCCGTCGCAGGATGGGCGCAGCCCCATCCCCACAGGTAAGGGCGGCTGGATCAGGAGGACCCAGCTGCTGCCCACACAGCCCCTGCCCACCGTCCCGCAATCCCCTCAGCCCGCGGGGACCCTCAGGGCGCACGGGGATGCGTACAGGTGCCACAGCACCTGGTGAATAAAAGGAGCTGGAGGTGCCTGTCCTCCCTCCTCAGCCAACAGCAGCGCTGCCAGGTGAGCAAGGTGTGGGCGGACACATCCTGCCAGGGGCAGAGGCTGGTTTTAGAGCAGCCACCTAGCACAGGGACAGGTCCCCTCCCTTCATCCCCACCCCAGAAGGAGGCTGTCACAGTCCCTGCAACAGCAGGGATGCGGCTGGTTGAGCCACACAGTCCCCACGTGCCAATCCCGRGACTTGACCAGCCCCAACGTGCCGCCTGCCAGCCCCAAATCCACAACCTACTGCGGGAGAAGAACCCCGGCTCCCCAGGGCCCTGCAGCACACGCCGTGAGGCGTAAAYGCCACTGGGGACGAAGGTGTGGGACCATACTTGATGTTCTGCTGGCCGTGGAAGGTCATGAAGTAGAGCGGGAGGTCCTCGAAGCGGTCGGCCCACTCATCGTACAGCTCCAGCTGGTCCTCCAGGCGCTGGGCAGCAAACTGCGTCAGCATGATCTTGGCCAGGCGGACGTTATTGATCTCGAAGCTTCCCCACAGCGTGCACACCCCCTGCATGCACAGGTCCAGCGCATACTCGCTGATAAAGGTCGTCTTCCCACTGCCCGTTGGGCCTGGCATTAAGGACAATGACAGGAGGAATTAGCTGGGGGAGATGATCTGACCTGTCCTGAACGCACCAGGGGGTTGTTTAGAGGTGGAAGTGCCAAGGAGAGGACTAAGAGTGGCCCATCTGCAGCACTCCCACCATAAACAAGCAGCGTCTCACGCCAGGCTGCGTGTCCAGGCACATGCGTGTCACCTCCCGCAGCCAGCGGGTCCCTGAGGGGTGCAGGGAAGGAAGCCCACAGAGGGCTCAGACAAGAGGCAGCAGATGGGAGCAGGGGGAAAGGACACCCCAGGAGTCCGGGTGCTGCTCCAGGCACGGAGCCCATCCTCAGGCCGGCGTGCCTGGCCCCACCGCACCCAGGAATGCACCCCAGCCTCTAGCACCGCCACGACAGGCTAAGCCAAAGCCATGAGCAGAAGGGGACCAGGAAGACTTGTGAGGCATCACCCTAGGAGGGTGAAGCCACCAAAGAGCCCTCTGCTCCCCGCATCCACCAGCCGTGTGCCCATCACCTGTGAAGATGGTGAGCTCCCCTCTGCGGTGCCCTTTGAGGAGCTTGTTGAGCTCGGGAAAGCGCGCCCACTTGACACCGGCCACCTGCTCGGTGTTGACCAGCTCCCCAAACACCTCCTCGCGTAGCTGCCGGAAGGAGACGATGGATTTGTGGCTGGCGGGCAGGGCGGCACGCAGGATCTTGGTGAGGTTCAGACCCTGGTTCAGAGCCTCCAAGGGCCGGGGCTGCAGGTCACCGGGGCGCACCAGGGAGCAGCGCTTGAGGCTCAGCTTGCGGGCAAAGAGCTTGGCGGCTTCCCAGGAGCGCAGGTCCTCACCCAGCCACAGCGTGATGCGCTTGAACTGCTCCAGGTAGGGGAGGAGGGCGGGGGGCAGGCAGGTGGCCCCCCGTGGTAGGGCCAGGCTGGCCACCCCTGTAGCCTGGTGCAGGGCCAGGGCGTCCAGCTCCCACCCAGTTAAGACCAGCTCTGTGTCTCGGCGGCCGATCAGGGGCAGCCCAAAGAGATTGCGGTAGGAATCAAAACGGGGTAAAGTCTCTTCCACATAAGCTATTGCATCCCCCTTCTTCTCCACCCTCACAAGCTTCAGTCCCTTCAGGGTCGCATCGCGGGGGCTGAACCAGGGGAAGACAAGGGACTTGGCAGTCCTCAGATAACGAACCCCAAAGCGTTTCAAGGTGGCATCCGTCACCAGGGAGATACCGAACATGGTCTTGGTGTTGTTGGTCTCATCCTCGTCCAGCAGCTCCCAGAGTGGCAGCGCCCGGTCCCAGATGCAGCGGGCATCCTCGCGAGCCCGTCGCGTGTCCTCCTCTGGCTCCTCCGAGCTGGGGGGGGGAACGCCTCGGTGCCGCAGCTCCACGTTGGCCTGGAAGTCCTGCCAGGTGCCCTCGGCCAGGGTGGCCGTGCACAGGAAGCTGCCCGTCATCTTGTCAATGAAAAGCGTGTAAGGGCCGCTGGCGGCCGKCGGCGGCTGGTCCTCCCGGCCGTCGGTGAAGAGGCTGGGGGTGTGCAGGCAGCTGTACCCGTCGTGGAAGGGGATGCCCTGGGCGCGCAGGTACTGCCGGATCTCGGTGATGGAGACGGAGGGCACGGGCCCCTCGGGGGAGGGCAGCACGTCCTTCTTGTAGCGCCGCTGGGTGAGGCGGCCCGGCAGCCCGGGGCTCAGGGAGGCTCCCTTGCTCCTCACCCCCCCGGAAAGCAGCGGCAGGATGCGGCCGGCGGCTCTGCAGGGCCGCAGGGGCACCACCGCCATCCTGCCCGCGCCCGCCTCCGCCCGGGCCGCCCCAGCACCCGCCCGCACCGCTGCCCGATCCGCATCGGCGGCGGCCCCGCGGCCCCCCCGGCCTCGCTCAGGCCGCYCCCCTCACGTGGAGCTCCACGGACGCCGCCATTGCCTGACCCCGCCGCGCTCCGCTCGTCACTTCCGGGCGGGGCCGGAAGCGGATGTTCTTCCCCGCGCGCGGTTCCGGTTCCGGGTGAGGGAGGCGCCATGACGGGCCGCGGGGCGCCCAGCCGGTTCCTGACGGCCGTCCTGCACAACGGCGTGGGCCGCTACGTGCGGCAGCTCCAGCGCCTCCAGCTCATCTTCAGCCCTACCGCGGCCGACGCCCGCGGCGCCAGGTACCGTCGGAGGGAGCCGCCCGCTGCCCCTGACCGCCTGGGATGGGGGGGAGGGAGGGGAGAGGCCTGGTGACCCCTGACTTCTGACCTGGGAGGAGGGGCTCACGACTGCCCCTCCCCCCACAGGCAGTTCGTGGAGGAGGCGGCGCTGGACTTCGCCCGGCAGCACCCCGATGTCGTTCTCTATGTCAGTCCCCGCTCCGGCCCGGCCCCGCTGCTGCTGGCCGAGTACTGTGAGTGGGGGGGGCACACGGGAGGTTGGGGGGGGCGGGATGGGGACGGGACCCTCCCCGCCCCGGCTCTGCGCTGCCTCTGCCGGTGCTGGGGTCGGCTGCCCCCAGGGGCAGGGGAACAGCAGCTGCCCCCCGGGGGAGACCCCGGGCTGACCCCCCTGCTCTGCCGCAGTGAACGGGACGGTGCGGGAGGAGCTCATCGCCAGCAAGACGAGCGAGGAGATCGTGCAGCTGGCCACCAAGCTGGCCGGCCAGTCCGGCCTGGACATCATCCGCATCCGCAAGCCCTTCCACAGCGACAACCCCAGCATCCAGGGCCAGTGGCACCCCCTCACCAACAAACCCTCCGCCCTCACTGTCCAGGGCCCGCGCCTGCAGCCCCAATAAAGCCTCCGCCCCGCGCCTCCACGTCCATCTCTCCTCCCGCCACCCCGCGCCCGCAGAGAGACGCCGCCACGCCACGTCCAGACAGAGCCGCGTTTATTGCTGGGGGGCACGTGGGGTTGGGCACGAGGGGTGCCAGACACGGAGCGCGATGCCCCTCCTTGGGGCAGGGGTGTGCTTGGGGGTGGCTCATCCCCCCCTCGCAGCAAAAACAAGGCTGGTGGCAGGATGGGAGAGCCCAGGCATCTGGCTCTTGCCTTTTCCCACTAAGCCTCGCTCTTCTGGGGTAGGAGGGCCTGGGCTTCAGCCCGTTATGGACCCCTGGGGCTGCCCCCCACTCCTGCCCCCCCTGCAGGGCTGCTCCACTCGATGTCCTGATCCTGGAGGTGCCGGCAAGGAACACAGAGGGAAGGACACACCCCCCAGCAAGTCTGTCCCTCCCCGGCTTCCCTGCTGTCACCTCCCTGTCCCCGAGGTGTGAGACGCTCTTGTCACCCCAGTCCCTCGGGTTGCCCCAGGAGCTGGCAGGAGCAGAGGTAGTTGGGGGGATTTAGGGACAGTGGCTGCCCCTGGAAAGTGCCATGAAGAGCAGGAGGCCCTGGAGGGAGGCAGGCCCTTGTCCAGGGCTCCTCTTCCTCGCTCTGCAAGGACGTTTCCCCTCTCACGTGTTGTCCCACGGGGCACAGGGCCGTGCCTGAACCCCAGGTCTCCAATGGCACCATGCAGAAGGGCAGAAACAGGTGGTGCCCAGGGCCACGGGGGCACTGCGGACGTCGGGGGGATGTGGGTGCTGCGGTGGTCCCTTCCCACGCTGCAGGGCGCGGCGGTGGCTGCCCATCCTGCTGCCAGTGCATCTTGCTGCCTGCTGCTGCATCCCGCTCTTCCCCTCCAGCACCCTGGGGAGAGACAGCAGAGCCCTGTCAGGGTCGGAGGCCCTGGGGGTGCCACCTCCCCAGGGCACCCAGCCCTGCATTTCACCTGGGGCCTCCTCGCAGAGGGCACATGCCACTCCACCCGCTGCTCCAGGGCGTTCAGGGTCGTGGGCTCCTTGCCCCGGCTCCGTCCCTTGCCGAATCTTCCTCTTCCAGAGAGGAAACCCTTGGGAGGCAGATGTGGGAGACTGGGCAGGGGCTGGCAGCCACTGAGGCCACCCCCTGCCACATGAGAGGTGTCCACAGCCCGTCTCCTGCCTGCGAGTGGGCAGCTGGGGAGACCCCCCCGGCCCCACGCCGGGAAGGGACACTGCACCCTGCGAGAGGTGCAGGCACCGCGCGGCAGCCCCCAGCCCCCCAACCTCCTCCTCACCCACCTCTCAGCAGCCATCCGGCTCCCATGCGCCGAGGGACGCCCAGCGGGGCAGGCCAAGTCCATGCGTCTGCAACAGCGTCTCTCTCTCACGCCTGGACAGACAGACAGACAGAAACTCTCCCTCCCCCCAGTGTCCACCTTCAGCCAGGCGCCAGCTCCTGCCTGCAGCTCGTGGCCGCCGTCGGTGGTTTTTTTTATACATAAATAGAGCTCCCAAATTTAAATAGATTCTTTTTCTTTTTTTCTGTACAGCCAGTCTCAAAAGTGAGTGAAAAGCCAAAGGAACGGCCGAGCCCGGGCCCGGCCCGGCTCTGCCATCCAGGAGGTAGTTTTGCCTGAGTCTTGTAACACTGCTGGCAGGGGGTGGGAGAAGGGGCTGGAAGGGAGGAGGGTCCCGCTGGCAGGACCCCCCCCCCAGCCCCTACACGGAACTCTCATCCAGCTTCTCCACCAGCTGTGTGTGTTTCCGCTTCTCCAGGATCTTGCTGAGCTCCTCGGTGAAGGACGCGCTGTAGAGCGGCGAGGCCAGCGGCTCCTCCTGCTGCTGCAGCAGCATGTAGCTGTTGCCGTTCATCTTGCGGAGGACGTTGGGCAGACCCCCCACGCCGTTGGTGAGCTCGGCCGGCAGTGGCGGCGGCGGCGGCAGCGGGGGCACGGCAGCTGGCAGCTCCTTGACTGGGGAGGTGGCAGCCGTGGGCGCCTCGCCAGGGATGATCCGCAGGCAGCCGTCAGGGTAGGCGAGCTCTTCCTCCTCCTCCTCCTCCTCCTCCCGGCGGCCCTTGCGCAGGCAGTTGGCCGAGACAGTCTGCAGCTCCACGCTGGCTGGCCGCGGCTCCCCCAGGACGTACTTGCCCTTGCGCTTCTCCAGGCAGGACACGTAGAGGAGGATGGTGCTCAGCACGGCGCACAGCACCACCAAGGCGACGATGGCGGAGACGTAAGCCACCTTCATGTCGCCGGCCGCCTGGCTGGCGGCGTGGGGCCTTGGGGCGGCCGTGGGGCCGCGGGGCAGCTCGGGCAGCACGGTGAGGCTGTAGGCGGCCAGCAGCGTCCGGAGACCCCGCTCCTCCCCGTAGCAGCGGTACGCGCCGCTGTGCTGGGGCAGCGTGTCCGTCACCAGCAGCCCGTCCACCCCCACGCGCAGCCGGTCCTGCCCTGCGCCCGGCGCCTCGCTGCCATTCAGCAGCCAGAYGGCTCGTGCCAGGTTGGAGCGCTGGTCGCAGGGCAGCAGCACGTCGTCCCCCTGCAGCACCGTCCGGTTCTTCCACGGCAGGGAGCCTGCRGGGACACGAACCACCTCGCACCCATCCTGGCCACCCTAAGGGACACCGGCATCCCCTGCGGTCCCGAGGGGCGGCGCAGACTCACCCCGCCCGGAGCTGCTCCGGCATCCCTCGTTGCCGCTCTGAATGTCCTGCACCAGCCCTGTGCTGCAAGACATGSGGGGCTTCAGCCGTACAGCCCTGGCTGAGCCCACCCTTACGGGGTCACGGCCATCGGGAGACCCGCCGCTGGATGCCAAACCCTTGGGGATGGCACTGGGGCGACTGTGCCAGGGGGTGATGTGCAACAGCACGGGCGGGGGCAGGTGGAAGGCTCGTGGGGGCCCCGCYGGGGACAGGCAGCCCATCCCTACCTGTCCGTGGTGGCGGTGGCGCGGCAGGCCCTGCCGTCCCAGGCGCAGTAGGGGTCCCGGGCGAGGATGCAGTCGTAGCAGGAGGTGTACCTGGCGCAGGAGGCCAGGGGCACCTGCAGGATCCCGCTGGCTGCCCCCACGTACAGGCTCCTCTGAGGGCAAAGGGCTGGCTCAGCACTGCCCTGGCATGGGGCGGCTGGGCTGTGGGGTGCCCCATGGTGCCCAGAGATCCCCCCCAGCCCCACAGCACAGCTCTGCCTTGGTGGGGTGCATGGGGAAGGGCCCCCAGCTCCAGTCAGTGCTGATGGCTGCAGCTGGCATCTGGCAAGGAGGTGGGCRCCAGGCTGGTCCCTTTCCCCAGGCTGCCCCGCTGGGCTCTGGCACGTATCCCAAGCTGGGGTGACCCAGGAGTCGCGTCCCCCAAACAGCCCAATGGCAGCTTCGCAGCACAAACATGCCCTGTGTGTGGTTTCCCCCCCCCTTCTTCCACCCCTCACCTGGGCGTGGGAGATCACCAGGCTCTCCACGGGCTGYGGGTCCCTGAATACCTGCACCTCCTCCACGATGTGGATGCCAGAGCCCACCACCACRGCCTTGTGGATCCAGCCATCACCTGGAGAGCAGAGACAGGGGTCAGGAGGGAGTGTGGGGTGTCCCCCCTGCCCAGCAGAGACCTGGCAAACTCATCCCGTGCTCACCCGTCCCCATGAAGAGCACATCGTAGGAGAGGCCATCGAGAGCCCGCACCCTGTCCACGGCCAGCCGGCTGTACGCCACGCTCTTCTTCACCAGCAGCGGCTCCCCACCGGCTGGCTTCACCTCCTCGAACATGAGCGGGTGCAGCTTGACGAAGTCCAGGACGCTGTTGGGCAGGTCCTGCGAGGAGTTGTAGCCCTTCCTGCGGGAGCGGTCCGTGATGCACTGCCCAGGGGAGACGGGGGTCAGGGGGGGATGCGGCCACCCCACGCCCCCCCTGCTCCGCACCCCCGGGCACTCACGGAGCCAGGCCGGGGCTCGGGCACCGCACCATCGTAACGGGACCACTTGCGAGCCGAGTCCTGGTACTCCATGTAGGGGCCCTCGAAGGCACGCTGCACCGCTGAGATGCTGTAGCGGCACACGGCCGAGGCCTCCATTGTCCTCCTGGGGGGCAGAACCACGCCTGAGCCCGGGCAGACACACGGGTGCTCCCCACCGAYGCACCCCCAGGTGCTCAGCACCTGCCTGCATGTCCCCTCGAGCACCTCCAGTCCCCACAGAGTTTTAGCCCCAGCCGTTTCGGCGGCTGCCCCACTCACCACTGCGCCGAGAGGGTGAAGGCAGCGTAGAAGACGGTGCTGGCCCAGCCACCCCCGTCCAGGCTGCAGACGCTGCGCAGCACCTCGTAGTAGGGGATGTAGCAGACMAGGCGCGCCTTCATAAAGGACGTCCACTTGCGCTGCAGGATCTTCTTCCCCCCTACATCGCTCTGGGAGGGTGCAGGGAGCATTTCTGCACAGGCTGGTGGGGGTGTGTGTCCCCCTCTGCCCATGCCTCAGTTTCCCCCAAGGTGCAGGCACGCAGCCCTGGTGCCGGGAGGAGCAGTGCTTGGCTCTCTGTAGCTGGGGACATGCCTACCTTGCAGACACGGGCCACCCGGGCCACTCGGGCCACCTGGCTCTTGTCAAAGAAGGATGTGGTCTCCTCGCCTGCCCGCTCCGTGAAGAAGTAGTAGATTTTGTCATCGTCGCCAACGGGGCTGTCCTTGCTCTCCCGGACCAGCACAGAAGCCACAAACTCAGCATCTGGGGGACACAGGGTGAGAGATGGAGATTGGAGACCCACCACAGGATGAGGGATCCCTCCCTGCTTCAGTTTCCTCTCGGCAAAACACACAGGACCCCAGGGCCACCCCCCACCCCTGCTCCACGCTCCCTGAGGCGATGCGTGGCATCCCACGGCCCATGACACCAGTCCTGGGGCGGGACAGGGACATCTCACCATTCAGCCAGTGCAGCGGGGACTCCTCCGTCTTCAGYGGCCGCTGGTGCAGGTTCCTCCGGATGTCGGGGAGGCTCCGAAACTCGTAGCGTGTGGCTGTGTACAAGCCACCATCTGGGCAGGGAAGGCAGGGCAGGCACCCGTCAGCATGGCCCCGCACCCCRGGGACAGCCCCAAAAGCCACCAGCATCCCTGTGCCCCAGGCAGAGGAGGAGGAGGAGGAGGACCAAGTCCTGGCTTGCTAAGGCCCCGCACGCAGAGCCCACCTGTCTGGGGACCCCCTGTAGGGGCATTGGGGATGGGGCCAGGGTCGGTGGCATCCCACATGTTCCCACCAGCCCTGGGAAAGGTGCCGCTTACCCACGATGAGGCCGGTGTAGCCACGGGCAGGGTCATACGGACACTTCTCCTTGCCTTCCTCAAAGTGGGTCGGCAACGTGAACCTGTCGGCATCCTTGAGGGGGAGAGGGGACCGGGTTAGACAGGAGGGGACAGACCCGCCTCGCCTGCCAGCCCCAGGCTCTCTGCAGAGGCTGCTAGCAGGGACAAAGCGATGCCCATGGCCATGCCCTTGTTCAGGCAAGACAAACCCCCTTGGCACCCTCCAGCTGGTCAGAAACCACAGGGACAGCCAGAGCCCCCAGCCAAGAGTGGGGACAGGGCTTGGGGGGGAAGGGGAGCCCCAGCACCCCACTTTGGCATCGCGTGGGCACTGGGCAGGAGCTGGCCAGTGCAGCTGGCTGTGCCTGGCTGGCAGATGCTGCCCAGTCAGGCTGGGTCCCCCCGGGTGACATCCCCGTCATGGCAGGCGTTATTTTCTTTGGGGTTTGCAGTTCAAAGCGTGTCAAATAATGACGGGGCCCATCCAGCTCGGCGGCTCCTCCGTCTGACTCCCAGGACGTGCAATGGCCAAACCGGACCAGCGGCATGGCCGTGGGAACGGGCATGGCCCTGCCGGGGCTCCCTGACCACGTTGGGGAGATGACCCCAGGCCCCTCTGCCCCCCAGCACAGGGAGGGAGGTGGGCAAAGGGCAGCCGAGTCACTGAGGAGTCACCGCATGGGGGTGAAAGTCCCACTGCCGGGGTACGTGGCTGCCCCCGCCCGCTCTGCTGTGAGTCATGGCCACGTGGGGACCCCCGGCCTGGCCCAGGAAATCCCTGGGAAGGGGCTGCTGAGTCAGCCCTGCCACCGTCACCCTCCCTGGGCATGCTTGCCACCAGCCACCAGCCAGTCTGCAGCCCCTGCTTTGGGAAGGGACCCTGCAACCGCAGGGGCTGGGGACCAGCTCCAGTGCTGGCAGGTCCCACCCCGCCGGCCCCGCTGAGCCGTGTCCCCCCCACGGCACCGATCCACCCCCAGCCATCTCGCTGTGGGGTCAGAGTCCAACCCCAGCGCCAAGGTGGGGACTTTGGGCGTCTGCGTCACGGTGACTGCGTCCCCAAACCAACCCACCCCAGCCTGGGGGTCATTCACCTCCCCCCCSAACCGGGGAGGGGCTGGGCCAGGGGCAGAAAGGGAGTGGGGCCGCGGGTGGAGGTGGTGGGAGAGGATGGGGGCTGCGCAACGTGGGGTGACATGGTGGCAGGGGACAGGTGACAGCCGTGGGGCCGAGCGGTACTCACGATGGCGGTGCAGAGCGGGTGGAAGGCGTAGGTCCCGCAGGCGTAGAGGTGGGTGCTGTTCAGCCTCTGCAGAAACCGCACGTGGTTGAAGCACTCGGTCTGCAGCGGGGGAGGACAGGCATTACAAGCTGGGGAAAGAAGCGGCGGCCCCCCCCGGCACCCAGCACCCACCCACCGGCTCTACCTCGTTGTTTTTGCCCTTCTGCAGGCAGTCCATCTGCTTCTCCGGGGAGGCTTCCCAGTGGATCTGCAAGGGGAAGAGGGACTGCCACTGCGTGACCCCCCCATCACTGCATGGTCCCCCCGTGACTGCAGGCTCCAGCCTCTGCCAGAGCCGTCAGAGATGCTAAAACCCTCTCTTTTATTTAGAGAGGGGACGGCTGCTTAGAGCACGAGACGGCACCCTGCCCGTGTCCCCCCAGCCCGGGGCGAGAGCGGTGCCACACCCCAACCTGCAGGCAGAAACCCCAGAGAACCCGCAGAAGCCTGGAGGATTTTGGGGTGTCCTTCCCGGGGGGAAGCAAAGGGGTGCGCTTCCTCTGCCCCTTGTCCTGCCAAGGTGTCCCTGAAGCAGGCAGCTCTGAGCTCGGGGACATCTGCCACCGCTGACCCCACGCTGCCTGGCTGGGGAGGAGGACCAGGTGTCCACAGGGGACCTGAAGACAGACCTGGGGACAGCACCTCCAGGCAAGACCTGAGATAGCGAGCGGGAGGATGGGCAGGGATAGGGTGGCCACGATTTGGGCAGGGACCAGGCAGCACGGGACAGGAGAGGACAACCAGCCAGTGGCGGGCAGAGGCCGGGCTCACCGTGCGGTGGGAGCCGTCGGCCACATCACTGGAGTTGAGGGCGAAGATGGCTCCCCTGGCGCCCACGTAGAGGATGCCCCGGTCGTCCTCCAGCAGCAGGGTGCTGTAGTTGAGGGCGCGTGCACTGAAGCGCCGGACGCCCGACAGCTCTGCAAAGGGAACAGGGGGCTGAGGGAGGACCCCGGGGCAGGCATGGCACGAGCCACCGGGGAAAAGACAGAGGATGGAGCCGGGAGCGGGTGGGAAGGCACCCACCGAGGTTATCAGGCAGACGGTGCTGGGTGCCAGCGGTTACGGCAGGAGGGAAGGAAGAGGGGAGGCTCGGTAGGAGAAAAGGCACTAATTGGACTCAGGCTCACAGGGAAAATTTCTCCCTGCTAATTAAAACGGCAGCTCAGGGGTGGAAGCTGCAACGTCCATGCCCAGCAGGGACCTGCCATGCTGTTTAGGGAACCGCTGGAGGAAGCGAAAACATGCTGCAGTGACCCCAGCTCCGAACYGAATCCAGCCAGCCTAAAAGGAAGGATGCAAAAAACCTGAACCAAAACTGCCATGCAAGGGGAGGGCTTCTGCAGCGAGGCTGGGCACTCCCTGCCCACCRAGCCAGAGAAACCATCCAATTTGGGGTGCTGAGAAGCGTGAGGTGGGACCCAGCCCTGGCCAGAGGGACCCCAAGCCAGGCTTGGACCCTCCCACTGCAGGAGGAGAAAGTCCCATAGGGCTTGGGACCCCAGAGGCAGCTGGGGAGGGAATGAGCCCCCCTAAAGGAGGCATTGCCTGGGGAGAAATGGGCACCCTGGCTGCAAATGAAACCCTCTTCTGCTGTTGACCGATGAGCTGGGCTTCACTAATGAGGTCAACGAAGTCGTGTGGATGCCCAAGGCACGATGACGCTGTGGGGCTGGCTGACACTGCAGAGGCTGGCAGCCAAGAGCCCAGTGGCAATTAGAGAAAATCATGGAAGAAAGCTCCCTGCTGACTAGTTGGGCCATGAGAGCCCAGCCCGGGTGTGATCCCCGGCTCAGCACGCCCTCCAAGGGCTGCTGGGCAGGGCCAGGGACTGGCCAAGGCTGGCTCCCTGCACGTCTTTGTCCCCCCCTGGCTTTTGGGGAGATGCCTTTGCCCTGCTCCATCCTTTCGGGCACAGCGACACCGGGCACCCAATGCCAGACAGCCATGTGGGCTCTGATTTCTGGAGCCCAGCGGACAGGAGGTCCCTCTGTAGCCACCCCCCCATGCTGAGCCCCCGCTCCGGGGGGCTGGCGAAGGCTGGACACAGTCACAATGCACCAAACCCGCTGCCGGCAAGATCCCAAACCTCACTGCCACCACCAAGACCTGCACGCCCTTACCATCAAAGGTGACCGTTGTCCTGGGGGTGGCATCCAGGTCGGTGGCAGACCGCCGTGAYGGGTAGCCCATCGCCGCCGCTGCCGCCACAAAGAGAGCCGTCAGGAGATGGGCCRTGCCTCCGCTCATCTTCCCGCTCCCCCGGCGAGGGCAGCCACCCAGCCCGCTGCTGCCGGGCYGGCACAGCCGATCCTCGGGACGGGCTCCCCAGCTCCCCGGGACGGGGCCAGCTGCCAAACCCTCCTGAAACACAGAGCACCAGGTCAGATGCTCCCTCTGTCCCCAGCACCTCACGAGCAAGCGGGCTTGGGAAGGAGCCAGCTGCACACATGCATGGACGCTCGACCGGGCACGGCCTCAGCCYGGGGGCGGCTTCAAGGAAAAGCAAACCCTCATTTGCCAAAGGGGAAACTGAGGCACGGCGCACGGCGTCAAGCCTGCAGCCAGCACAGGCAGGGAGGGGAGTTTGAGCGGAGTGACCCTCCACAGCATCCTCCTGGCTCAGCGTCCGCTCCGTTGCAGCAGCGGCAGTCGCTTGCTGAGCGCTTGGTTCTGTTGCTCGGAGRCTCATTTTCCTCCTGCAGCTCCCCCTGACCAAAGAATATGCTTTGGCAGAGCCAKCTGATCCCCCACTGCATTTTCACAYGCAAAAAGCAGGCACATTTACCCCCAAAAGCAGAGAGCAGGGCTCGTGGCCAAGCCCCTCTGCAGGTCTCTCGGCACACTGGGGTACCCCAATCCCCGCTCCCCGGAGTTGCTGTGGCAGGATGGGCGGCATGGGGGCTCCTGGAGAGCCCAAGGGCTCCGCTCCTCCCCAAAAGCACAGCTGGCCATCTCTTGCCACACAAGATACCTGTCCCCAGAGTTTTGCCCTCCTGAAATGACAAGACTCCCGAGGACAGAGGCGTGGGGAMGGATGCTTCAGGCACGCAGCGACGCAGGGTGAAGGAAAACTCATACAGGAGCCACTTGGAATCTTAACCAAGTCTTTTCAAGCAAGAAAAGTTTTTCCCCCAGTGTTTTTCCACTAGATTTCAGTTTCTCTTTCATCCCAAGCTGCCTTGAAGCTCAGCATCTACCTCAGCTCTCACTTTCATGCATCCGATCCCTCCCGAATAACCCCCTGCCTCTCCCGGCTGCGTCGAGCAAAGCCACCGGTTCATCTTGCAGGCGCTAAGGAGCAAGGAGACAACTGGGTATCTCCGAGCAGGAGAGCTCCCCATAAGCAACCAGCACCTATATGTTTGCTTAGGTTTTATATATATATATATATATATAAACCAAATACCTGGCCCTGTAGAGAAGCTGTTCAAACACGCTTGCTGCAGACGGTTTCCCTGAAGCAAATACCTCATCGGGTCTCAGGCAGAGGGGAGGTAAAACTAAAGTGAAACGAAAGTGAAAAGGGCTTTGGGGCTGAAAAGGAGAAGCGAGGGGCTGGATGTGGGATCCAGCCATAGCCCTGAAGCCTGCATTAAATCGCTGTTTCCTTCGGGGGGGGGGTTCAGACCCAGACCTCACGCCTGCACCATCCGCTGCCCCGGAGCATCCCGGAATGGGGCAGAGGGGAGATGTCCCCCCCCTGCTCCCTCTGGCCTCGCTGCCCCCCAGGCGCCAGCCCAGTGCAGAGCACCCCTACAGCACCCAACCCCCAGAGCGGGCAGGGTGCTGCCTGCGGGGCTGAGCTCCTGGGGGAGCAGAGGACAGCGACCTGGAGCATCCTCCCTCCAAGGAACTCCTGTTCCCRGGAAAAGCCCTGTCTGGACTGAGGGTCTGCCTGGGAGCAATGGGCCTGCAGGGCAATGCAAGGCGGGTGAGTGGGATGGAGGTCAACGGGAAACAAGTTGCTTTGGTGGCACCATGTCTGGCACAAGCCAAACCCACCAAGCTTTCTGCGCAATGCAAGCRGCAGTGTCACTTCTGGAGCACCAAAGCACGCGAAAGCGCTCCAGCCAGCCCCGTGCTGACACCTCTCCATCCTGCCAGCGGGACCAGGGCCACCCTGGCAGCTGTGGGGACCCTTCCCCAGGCCTCCGCGTGGGGACACGAGCCCAGGATCAYGCACAAGCCACAAGAGCTGCCGTGCGCCTGGGCTGGGAAAGCAGCGGGGAGGAGAAACCTTCTTACGACAAGGCAAACAACGATCTCTAATAAATGAGTAACAGCCCCGCGAGCCGCCTGCACGCTGCCAGGCATCCTCGCCTTATCTCCCCCGAACAAACAAGCCCTGAACTTTGCCTGCCGCCCGGCTCCGGGTGCGATGGGGACTGGAGCCGGGAGCACGGCCGGGCAGGGAGGCAGGGATGGTGCTTATCGCAGGGCAAGTGCCGCGCTGCCAGCCAGCCCCGGCTAACATTTAACCAGCGTGAGCACCGAGCCAGCACAGGGGGGAAAAAAATAAAAATAACAGATTAAGCTGTGGGGCTGTGCAGGGTTCCCAGCCGGGCGGGGGCAGGGGGGAGCAGCCTCCCCTGCTGCCGGGGCTGGGCTCCTCTGCTTTTTCCAGGGGAGCAGCTACACCCATTTCCAAAGGCTCCTTCACCCAAGATCAGATGTAACTTTGTCCTAAAGGACATTTAATCAGTTAGCTGTAAGAGCCAGTTAATATTTTACTCGAAGGGAAGGGCTGCTCCGAGCTTCTCTTTTTCTTTTTATTTTTCATACCTAGGGTGGGGGAGAAAGAGCAAGAAGGAACTGAAACCATCCTTGGCCCCGCTCAGATTGTCACCCCGGGCTGCAGCCGCACCAAACCCCGCCAAACCCCATCATCCCCCACCTTGGCAGGGTACAAGTTCAAAGCTCTGGGCGAAGGCAAGGGCTGGGGCAGGAGGCAGAGGTGGTCCTGGTCCGTGGGACCTGCCGGTTGGGCTGCGGCTGTTGGTTTGCTCAAGCCCAGCTCTTCCATGGGAAACGGGGAAAAGCCAGGAGGGGGAATGCCACAGAGAGCTTTCTCTGGGGGAGGGAGACAAAAGGGGGAGAGGAAGAGGCTGAAAAGCGGCAGCAGCTCCAATGAGATCTGGGGTTTAAGAGAAAAACTGCCCAGAAAAGCCCATCCTATGCCCAGGAGCGAGCTCCCAAGCCCCGACCTAAGACACGGCCCCAGCTCCCGCACTGGCCGGCAACACTGAAGGAGAAGGGTGGTGGAGGCAGGAGCCGGCCGCAGAGCTGACGGCCTCCCTGAGATCGGGGCAAAGCCAGGAACCAGCCGCTCTAATCACAACGTCCACGGGGCCCAAAGCCCACCTTCCCACTGCCGGCTACCAGGACTCCCAAGGGATGCAGCCACGGCTTCCGGCACGGAGCCGGGTAAGCCAGACCCAGGCACCAGCTCCTGCCAGCGGGACAGGTTTGCTGGTCCCCAGGGAACGCCAGGAAAGCAGCAGGGCGACGGAGGCGTGCGTGAGCACACAGGGGAGCGAGCGAGCGAGCCCCGGTCAGGTCTGACTGGGTTTACTGGGTCACGATGGAAGCTGCGCGAGTGTGACTGTGCCGGCCTCAGCCTCCCACCGGCAGTCAGCCGGCACAGCACACCCAAACAAGCCGGCCCGGTCGGCACCTCCTTAAAATCCCCATGACCAGCGTCTCTGGAGGCACAAAAAGCTTTTGATGAGCGAATTTCCCGGCGGCAGGTCTCACCACCCTGGATCCAGCCAAAGAAACCAGCCATGCCATGAAGCTGCTGCACCCCTTGACGGCCGCTGTGCCAGGCACTTCTGCCAGCCACAGTGGCCCCTTCCCATTGCCCTGCGGTCCTCAAAGCCATGAGGCAGCAAAACCTGGGAGCAAGAGCCGGCCGCAAGCCATGGCGCGGGGAAGCTGTGCTGTCAATGGGGCTGGCAAATATGGAGGGACCTCAGCCAGGGTCTTATGGGCCCCCCATGGCCGTTTGCTTGGCTGCACAGCCAGAAAGTGATACCGGCTTTTTAATTTAAAGGGAACCCAGGAGAACAAATGGAAATGTCGAGTGGGAGCAGCCCTTCTCCGGCTCACCCCCAGCATCCATCCTGGATGGCGGGACAGAGATTTGAGAGCAGGATCAGATGCTTCCCCATCCTGCCACTCCGTGGACAGCTTGTGGTTGCTCCATTGAGCTCTAGTAAAGCCCAAGCAGGCTCCTGGAATCGCTGCCGGACCTTTCTCCCCTCCTCGTGGGCTGCCCCCCTTGGCATCGTGCACTCCTACAAGCAAGCACTGCTGGCTTCCCAGTGGGGGCCAGGATTTCCCGTGGGTCTCCGGGTTACAGGGCTGCAAAACAGCCTTTAACAAAACTCCTGTCAGGGACTGCACCAGGAGCCACCGTTCATGCCTTGCTTTTTCACAGCAGCCCAGCCCAGGCACTCCAAACCCCACATGGCCGATTCAGCTTTACTCATCGGGGCCAAGCCCGGCACGTGACGCCCCCCCGGCCCCTCGGCTCCCCCACCGCTCGCTCACCCAGCTGCGTTCCCACTGGCCCAGCACCATTTTACCCCCTCGGGGACCCACGCGAGTTGCCCTTGGGTTCAGCTGAAACAGCCCGACCCGTTCCTGGCGTGGGGGGGGGAGAGGCACCCGCCCCAGGGGATGAGGGAGAGCTCCCAGCTCCCAGGCGTGGGAACGAGCCAAGGAATTACAGGAAAAGAGCCATGCAGCGAGAGGCGAGCCTGGCCCCTGCCTGGCTGCGAGCACGGCATGTTTCGGGCCCCCCTTCCCCAGAGCCGGCAGACCTTGGGTGGGAAATCCTGCGAGATGCGGGAAGAGGAGCCGGGATGGAGGTTGCCAGGCAACTTTAATTCAGCCCTTGACGAACTTCCAGCACTTTGCTTCTGCTGCAGAGCCCAACCAGCAAATGATAAAACATCAGGTCCACCTCAAGCCTGTGGTGTCCATCTGTCTGTCCGTCCATCACAGGGGCCTGCTCATGGCCCCGTGCCTGGAGTGCCCTGCAAGGTGGTGGGTCCCCCCTGGCAGCATCCCCAAAGGCCCGCCCGGGATGAGCCGCCCTTCCCGGCAGAGATTTGCAGGGGCAGGATTTGACCCGTGGGACTGGGCTGGCGCTGCCGCACGGATATTTCTCAACCAGCCGGGATTTTTGTCAACAACAGCAAGAAAAAAATGCTAACGTGCTGAAAGCCCTCAGGGAAGAGGGGACCCGTGCCGGGTTTGGAGGCTGGGGATGGGGAGGGAAGGAGCACAGTGACCTCCCGGGTGCCCCTCGCCGGGTTTATTTTAGTTGCTCTCTTTAAACAAAACCACGCTCGACCCTGAGGTGCTTCAGCAGACACGCATGAGAGCTTTGGTGATTTGGGAAGCAGATATATCCCTCCTTTACCCAAATTTGGAATTTGGGCACAGCAGAGGGGAAGGAGAGCAGCGACATTGGCTCCTCTCAAGGAGCATCCTGCCCCGCTCCTGCCACAAAGCCCCCACGCACGGCACAGCCGCCATGGAGCCAGGGGGGCGGCCGGTGGGCACCGGCGGGCCGTGGGAACGGGCTCCGAATTCCCCCAGCACGGCATGGCCCCCATCTGCCACCGGCAGAGCCTGGTGCATCCGGCAGAGAAGAGTGCCCAGCTCTGATCCCGCCAACATCACGGCGGGGAGGAGGTACGTGAAGGAGCAAAGTGATGGATGGGAGAGCGAGCGGGGCCGGCCAGGGACGTGGGCCTGTTTAAGGGGCACTAGTGCCAGTGGTAGCCAGACGTCTAAACATCCCTGAAAAGACAAGCTGATCCGTCAGCAATATAACTAACGACAGCCCAACTTCCGACAGATTTGCCYGCTGGCCCCCCAGCACCATGCCTTTATCTCCATCCGCCTGCAGCATCCCTCCGGGGGATGCCGCCCGCCCAGCGAGGGGCAGGGACAAGCCATGGTGTCCCTCTGCACAGCTGCAGGGATCAGGGCGTTTTAGCTTCTCCCCAGCTCCCCATTTTCACTGTTCTTAGAAGAACTTGTTCCTCTCCTCCATCAGGTCGGGTCTGACACGGGGCGGGAGGTTCAAAGGGGCTGCCAGGCAGCGATGGAGCTCGCTGCCAAGTCCCTGTGAGAGCTCTCCTGTCATTTCCATCCAAACCCACCCAAAAAAACCCAACTGAGAAAATACAGAAAGCTGCTCCAGCCTGTGCCATGGGCAGGCATCACCTGCCTGCAGCCGCCTGTCAGGCACCGTGATGGCTCCTCTCCAGCAGCTCCCGGAGCACCGCAAGGAGACGGCAAGAGCATGGTGCCTGGGACGGCAGGACAGAGAGCTTCTCCGCTCCTCGTCCCTATGGAAAACCCACCAATACCAGCTATCAGTCAAAACAGTTCCTTGCCCGGCTCCGTTGCCCCAAAAGCCTTGCTCAGAGCTGGCCCAGGAGGGAAGGGTGAAAGGAGGGGAGGCTGAAGGGCRAACCCTTGCAGCTCAGTGGAGTGACCAGGAGCACTAAGGGATGCCCCAGCCAGCCCGGACCTGGCACCCCCAGGCAGGGCAGCAAATCTCCCCTCACAGGAGCAATTCCCCGCATGCCGGAGGCTGTTTGGCTCTTGCAAGCCGGCAGCGAGAACACAGTCCCTGCGGCTTTTCCCTCCCATCCAGCATGTCTCCCCCTGCAGAAACCCCACGGCAGCAGCCCTGGGCTGACCCTGCAGCCCGGGAGCACCTGAGAGCCCAGCCGGAGCCGTGCAGGAACCGGGAAGTGAAACCGGAGGATGCCGAGACGTGGTGGCCTGACTCTGACTTCACCCCGCCGCCAGCCCGCCCACGTCCAGGCCACGGGGGAGGCCGAGCGTGGCTGCCGAGCCCCGGCATGCAGGGTGCAGGCCCTCGGCACACCGGGCAGCACGGCAGAGACCCCCGGGGCTCCCACCTCCTCCATCGCAGGGAAGAGGCACACTCGGCACTAGCAACATCACCCTCAGACCCCAACGTTTTCCATCCTTTCCCGTCTCCGCTGCAGCAGGCCAGGCTTCACCACTTGCCGGCAGCCCCTCGGTGGACCGGACAGACAGATGGACAGCTGGACGGACAGCCCTCCATGTCACAGCAAAGCTTCCCAGCGAGGGGGCGTTCGCATCCAAGTGGCTCAGCGCTGGATGTGATCTGCAAATTCAGCCTTCAAAGGCTTTGTGGCTGAAGCACATTGTCTCCACGGCAGAAGTAGGAAAATAATTGTAGAATTAAATTCCCATGAACAATTAGAAAGAAAAAGAGAAAAAATCCCAACCCTAAATGTAAAGGGACATTTCAGAGCCAGCAGATTTTGGGGCTTTTTGATGGATTTGAATCCATTTGCTCGTCCCCGTGGCTGCACTTTGTTTCATTTCACTGGGCTTGTACAATGCAAGACAAGGAATTAACTTGGGTGTTTGTTTAGAGCCGGTTTGTCTTCCAGTTTCTTTCCAAAGCCAGGTTTGAGTTTCAAAGCCGTTTCTTGGCAATGCCCGAGGTTCCCACTGTCAGCGTGGCGCGGGGCTTCCCCGAGGGGAAACCGAGGCTCAGAAATCTCACACGACCTGGGGTCCCCTCAGAAGCGGGGGCAAGAGCTGGAGCACGACCCAGCTCGCCTGGCGTGAACACGGGGCTTTCTGCCGCAAGCCTGTCCCTCCCCTTTTTATTTATTCCAAAGATAAACTGTTTTCTTTTCAAAAGTCCAGCAGAACCAGATGACGGGAGTGGTTTTATGGGTTCCAGCTTTAACAACCTCTTCTTGTTTTCTTCGCTTTCCATCCAACAAAGCTTCAAATTTGGGGTCACACTCAATTTGATATTCAACTTCACATTCAAAACTGCACAGCGCGAGGCAGTAGCACCTGGCCTTTCCCACAGCCGTTTGCAAACTGCCTGCTTTGCTGCCCCAAAATCAGCTCCCCTCCTTATTTGCACGGGCTGGGCTTTGCAACAGGCAAACGAGAGCCCTCCATCAGGTAACGGGAGGTGGGGCTGTACCTGGGGGGAGCTTTGAAGCAACAAGAAAAGCACAACCCAGAGCACAACCTGAATCACCACACTGCATCCCGGCCCCCGCGCCAGTCGGTAACGCGGTGCCTGAAAGCCTTGGCTGCCTTCGTCTCCGAACGGTGGAGGTCAGGCCCCAGGAGGAAGGAGGGCGTGGGTTTGGAGATGACCTTGCTACGGCAAAGCCCTCGTGCTTGTAAATCACCGGGAGCGGTGGCACAGCCAGGTGGGGAGGGACGGCGGCGGCGGCGGCGTTTCCTCCCGAAGCGCCAGCGGGACAGGGAGCTCTCACCTTTGAACGGGAACAGGCGCCCGCCCAATACCCGCAGCAGCAGCCGGCCACTGCCGGGGTGGCTTTCACAGCAGGGGAACATAAAAAACTCTGGGGGGCATTGTCCCCCCGCTCCCCGAGAGGCAGTGGGTCCCCTGAGACCGGCTCCCCCCCACCAAGCCGCTCATCACATGAGCCGCTTCCCAACAAGTCCCATCACGATGCCAAGCGGAGCCGGAGGGCAAGCGCAGGGAGGGAAATTCCCCGCACGCAGCCAGGCGAGGCTGGCACCGTGTCTCCACCGCACCCACCGCTGCCCTCCTGCATGGGGTGCCGGCAGAGCCCCCCCTCGGCGGCCCTGCCGAGCGCACCTGGATGCTTTTTCCCCAGCACACGACCTGCAAGATTTGCTGAATAAACCTCCCGGCTCCGGCAAACCCGCTGCATTCCTGGCGGGGAAAGTGGTGAAAGGTTCAAATGGATGTTGGAAAAAGCAGGGGGGGAGAACAAGCCTACGACACAAAGCCTTCATCTGCAGGAACCGAAAGGGTTGTTGGGGTTTGTTTTTTTTTTCCCCTCCGGTTGCAACATAAAAACAAAGTCAAGATAGGGATCATGGCGTGCTGGGGGGGCAGCTCCCTGCCCCTCGTCCCTCCGGGCAGAGCGAGCCCGGCCAAACCAAGATGAAGCAGAGGCGCATCCCACGGGACATGGCGCAGCATCGCCGCCGCCATCCCACCTGGGTTCGGGGTTCAGGTGGGGGCTCCCAGCCTGCGCCCGCCGCAGAGGGAGGCAAAACAGCCTCCCGCCATGGTAGGCCAACTAACACAAAAAACGCCATCGTTGTTATTAATAATTTCCCTGCCTCTGGGGGAATCTGCACTCCTCATCCATTTTGGGCAGTCTCTTTGTCTTTGGAGACTGTTTTTCTTGGCACCTGAAGAGCCCTTTCATGGCTCCCCCTCCCATTTCATGCTCTTGGTTTTAAAGGCCAGGCACAAGCCACTGGCTCCCCTGCATATTGGTGGGGAGAGAAAAGAGATCCCCAAATCCCAGAGCTGCCTGGCAGCATGGCAGGTCTCTTCTACCCTAAGATCAACAGATATGAATCTTGACCCCAACACAGACAAGCCCCCAGCACAAGCCGGTCCCCTCCACCTGGGAGCATCCGCAGTCCCCACAGTGATGCATCCCAAGGAGATGAATCCCAAGGAGCCAAGGCTCAGACAAGCCACATCCCACGGCCCCCACCTCCTGAGGGGAAGGGGGGGAGGCAAGGATTGCACTGCACCACCTGCATCGATTTGGTATCTCGTCCCAGCTGGCTGAAACACCATCAGCTGCCCCCAGGTAACACTCAGCCTCTCCAAATACCACCAGCAGTCCCTGTCCCTGCAGACCCCCAACCCCCCAATCTGCTGGGGAAGGGGGGCTGCTGTATCTAGCCCTCCCCCCAGGAGCTGGTGCCCTCTCTGGCTGCAATTCCCACCATCATCTTCCCTCACACCCTCAGCATGTCCCCCCCGTCACTCCTGCCCAGGTCCCCTAGCCCCACCTCCCCCCACACCCCAAACCTGTCCCCAAAGCAAGCTACCTGCACTGCCACCAGATCCTGCATGTCCCCACCTCCCCTCCAGCTTGCTAACCCCAAATCCTCACCTGTATCAGACCTCCCCTGAACCCCTCTCCATCCTGACCCCAAGACTCTGCCCCCCTGTTTCCCCCCAAGGCATCATTCCCTGGACTTCAACCCCAGCAGGTCAGACCCCTGCTCCTCCTCCTCCAGACCCTGCCTGTGCACCCAGCACCCCAGGCCCTGCCTCTGCATGCAGCACGCGCACCCAGCACCCCACATCCTGCCTGTGGACTCAGCACCCAGATCCAGCACCCCAAACCCTGCCTGCAGTCCCAGACTTGGCACCCCAGGCCCTACCAATGGACTCAACACCCAGATCCAGCACCACAGATCCTGCCTGTGGACTCAGCACCCAGATCCAGCACCCCAAACCCTGCCTGCAGACCCAGACTCGGCACCCCAGGCCCTACCAAGGGACTCAACACCCTGATCCAGCACCACAGATCCTGCCTGTGGACTCAGCACCCAGACCCGGCACCCCCAATCCTGCCTGTGGACCTGGACCGAGACCCAGCACCCCAAACCCACCACCCCCGACCCTGCCTGCGGATTCAGCATTCGGACCCAGCACCCCCGACCCTGCTCTGCGGACTCAGCACCCAGCCCCTGCCTGTGCATGCAGCACCCAGACCCAGCAACCAGATCCAGCTTTCCGGATCCTGCCTGTGGACGCGGCGCCCAGACCCAGCCCTCCCGGCCCTGCCTGCAGACAGGGACCCAGCACCTGGACCCAGCACTCCCGTCCCTGCCTGCGGACAGCGACCCAGCACCCCGACCCGGACCCAGCACCCGGCCGGCGGCTGTCCCCACTCGCGTCTCCCCGGCACTTGCCTGGTGCGGTGCGATGCGGCGCTGCTCGGCTCGGCGGCGCAGCAGGTGGGGCGGCCCGGCCCGGCCCGGCCCGGCGCAGCACGGCACGGTACGGCGCGGCGCAGCGCAGCCCCGGCGCAGCCCCGCTGTGCGCGGCCCCGCCGTGCCGTACCGAGCCGTGCCGAGCCGAGCCCCGCCGCCCGCACTGCACCGCCCCCTGCCGGCCGCGCCAGTGCGCGGAGGCTCCGGTACGCGGAGGCGGAGGCCGCGGTGCCCGGCCCCGGCCCCGGAGCCAGGCGGCCGCCTGCACGGGTCCCGCGGAGGAGGAGGGCAGGAGCCGCGGCCGGGCTACCCCTGCCTGCGCAGACAGCGCCGGGTCTCGTCAGCAAATGCGGGGGGGCAGGTGGCAGCGTTTCCCCCAGCAGAGCCACAGCAGGCAGGGACGCGGCCGTGCGACCCCCCCGGCCCAGGGACGGTCAGCACCCGGCACATGGGGCGGGCTGGAGGGGGGGGGTCGCTCAGCACCGGCGGTTTGGGTTATACAGCCCCAAAGAGGCCCCTGGCAGAGGACCCTGTGTTCAAGCCCTTTGAAGGCCAGGGAGGCAGAGGGATGGTAACTTGGGTTTATGACTATAAAAAAATGTTACCGAATGCAGATAAGCATCATCCCGCTCTGCCAACACAGCACGGGCAGTGTCATCACACCACAGCCACCCAGCCGGTGCCACGGTGCCCTGCTGAGGCTCCTTGCTTCCCAAACCCCCCCAGCTCCTTGCATCCCACATCACACACCTGACCGGGGCACCGTGCCCCATCTTCACCCCCCTATAACACATGCCTCCCCATTTAGTCTGTGTTTACCCATGGTGGAAGCTTGTTTGGAAACATGGGCAGGCAATGGTTTCTCTAGGGCCCCGTGTGGAGCCTTTTTGTCCTGGGTGGCTTCTGCGGCTCCTCCCCACAGGCAGGAGCTGCCAGGTTCAGGCCTGTGTTTGCTTTCCTTTCGCAAGCTTTCACCGCCTGGCCAACCCTCCCTCCTCACCCCGTTCGTTGCAGGAGGCGGCAGGCCTCCCGAAAGCAAAACCCCGAGCGCTGTGTGTAATCAGCAGGTTGGATCTAGGGCAATTAGAAATCAGCTGGAGCGGGAGGTGGGGAGATGCTGTACCTGCACACGCCACGTTACAGCTCCCGAAGCTGGCGGGGTGGCCGGGTGCTGCCAGCCCATGGTTACAAAGCCATGCGGTGCCCAGTCCCAGTACCGGCACCCTCGGGCGCTGGCTCATCCCCTCCGCTCCACACCAGCCCCCCATGAGGGGTGAGGTCTCCAGGAAGGGGATGAGGGTCTCCCCAGCCCCACACCCTGCAGACCCGGAGCCAGACCCATGGCAGGGCTTAGTGCTGAGTGGGTTGCGCTGAAGTTGCTCAGCATAATCCGGGGATGAGGGTCAGCCCCGGCTAAGCCCTCCCCATCCCCTGGACCTTTTACCTGGGAAGGGCAGCAGGGGCAGCGCGCTCCCGGGGGAGCCCAGCTGACATACCACTTTCCGGGCCCCTAAGTGCCAGGGTCCTGCCTCCTAAAAACACTGTGGGTGGGAGGGAGAGCAGCAGAGGCTTGAATCCCCCCAGTCCTCACACACTGATGGGTCTCAGCCAGGGAGGGACCCATCTGGATGCTCCTGTGGACGGGGTGGCTCCCGTCACCTTCGCGCACGCTCACCAAGCAGCCACCATCCCCTCACCCAGCACAAGGTGCCGGGACCTGTTCACTATCCCCACTCCCAGGGACCCCGGGAGAGCAGAGCAGAGACGCTACCCACCTCCTCCAGCGCTCCCCGTCCTCCCTCCCTCACCTTCTGTATGCTCCAGCAGCTAATTGCTGTTTCCTCCTGTCCTTGGGCAAAACCCCAGCGTCTCCTCCACGCCTCGCCGCACCTCGCCTCGCCTCTCCGCCCACCCTGCGGAAGTGGGATGCCCACGCACCAGGAGCCGGGCTCACCCGCAGCCCTGCCCGGCCGGACGCGGAGCATTGCTTGGGCAGCAGGAGGGCAGGCTGAAGCAGCAGACGCTGTCCACAAGGCAGGGATGCTTTTGGCCTGTCTTACCCGGGGATGGGGGGGTTTGGGTGCTGTGAGACAGCTGGTTCCCCACAGCCACTCTGAACCCCATTCCCTGCCTTAGCAGAGGCGCAGCTGGAGGCTGCAGGGCCAGTTATGGGGAGAACTGGTCCGTGAGCACTGGGGAAGGGGGTGCCAGGGATGGGATGGGGCAGCCCAAGGCTCCCTCCCTCTCCAGGGCGCTGTGTGCATCCCATCCGGCAGCAATACTCCCTGCCCGTGCGGGCAGCGCAGGCAGGCGCTCTCCCACGTGGCTGCAAGCCGAACCCGGCACGAATTGGAGCTGCGTTAGCTGCTGGCCTCACAGTCGGGTAATTAGTGCATGAGCAAAGAGCGAGCAGAGCTGGCGCGTTCGGCACTGCGTATTTACAGGCCCGAGCTTGCGAGGCTTTAATTAATTAACACGAGTCATCAGCAGCTGGAAACAGATCTATTTTCAGAGCCTTCGCCTGCTCTGCTGCCCCCATGAGATTATCTGAAGGAATTTAGGGCCCCGCAAGGTTGAAGGCCAGGGCCTTGCTCTTATTTGCACAGCTTTCCCAAGAGCCAGAGCAGGATGCAGCCGGCAGCAGCTGAACCAGACCCGACCCTCTCCCATGCCTGTGTCCCTCTGCCCCGCAGAGCTTGCTCCAACCTCAGCCCAGAGCCAGCAAGGTGCTGGAAGGGCAATTCCCCGTCGGAGCAGCCCTGCAGCCCCCGGGACAGCCCGGAGCAGAGGGCCCTTCAGGTTGTGCTACAGCACCTTGGGAAACCGCCCACCCCACAGCCACGCAAGGAGATTTTATCCCTAATACTCTTTTCTCCCTGTTAATCCAAATGGCCTTTAGGAAAAGGAAGCGCTTTAGTGCCCTGATCACAGCCCAGAGTCTGGTTACTGTTTAATTTCTTCTTGTTGTCACTTAAACACCGTGTCCCACGGAGAGAGGACTGGGCAGAGCGGGTTTGTCCCATGGGATGGCCCTGTCTACACCAGGGTCAGCTGCCCTTTGCCTGTGCTGGCAGCTGCCCRTCACGGCACAGCCTCGCCGCTCCAGCCCACGGCCGAGCCGGGCGGATGCCCGTGGTGCCCACGCTCAGCCGGCACGTTCAGGTTTGCCCGTCTCTGCCAGATAACCCCTACCCACGGCAGCGGGTAGAAAGAGTGGCCAGCCCCTTTCGCCCCTCTGATGCCCAAGGAGCCAGGGTGAAGCCGCGGCAGCTCTCATGTTTCACTTGGCACCGCACCCCCATCCCAGCCGGCATCCCAGATGACGCGAGGAATTATAACAGGGTTACAGCGCTGTGAAATATTGATGGGATTAGCGCGGATCAGCTCTCCCAGCACACATGCCGCGCTCACCCCGAGCCCGGGAGCCGGTGACCCGCACGCACTCGGGTTGCAGCTCAGCGCCCGGGGCGGCAGCGCTGCCAGGTGCTCCCTGCCCAGCCTGCAGCAAGAGACATTTCTCCAGCCGCCACCAGCCTGCAGCCTTCCCGGCGGGAATGAGGGGGACCACATCGCAGCACAAGAAGACATGCATTAAGTTGCTTAATGCACGACACCCCTGTGCCTCAGGCTCTGCTGGGGATGAAGCGTTGTCTGGTTGGTTTGTAGCTCAGCACCCACTGCCACCCTGGGCCCCAGGAGACCCCCACCCTGCCTGCAGCTCCAAAGCACGCCAGCCCCCAGGCTCCATCCCCTCACCCCCTTTCAAGTTCATCCCACCCGGACAGGACCATAGGGGATACCCCATGCATGGGGGTGTCCCAGGTGGCTGGCAGGAGACCCCTGCCCTCCCCCATCACTGCGTGCCTCAGCTCCCACCGCTGGGAACCAGGTTTGGCTGGGAAGAGGGTTTCATTATGGATCACAGCAGCATAAATACAAACAACTTAGCAAGATCGAATAACAGCCAGCATTAAATTGGAAATACGYGGGTAGGGGTGCACACCATGGCAGCGGCGTGGCACGAAGCCCCCAGTTTTGGGGTTGCAGCACTGACAAGGTGTAGGTGCCTATCAGACCCATGGGGCTGACCACTATCTGCAGTCTTTGATAGGAACTGCTTCCCGGGGCAGGTCTGGCTCCCTCCCCAGCAGTACCTGCAGCCTGCCTTTCCCTTGCCCTGAGCAAGAAAAGTAAGATAAAACCCCAGCATCTGGGATTTAGTTTGCCAGCCTCTGCGGTCCAAGGGGCAGCAGGCAGGCGACCGTTTCAAGCTGCTCTCCAGACTGGTTTGAAAGCCACCTGGGAGTTACAAAATCACGGCACTCCGGGAGTTGGGGATTTATGAAACCTACAAAAAGAGTTGTGAAACCCATGCTAAAGCCATGCCAGCCCGCACCGTGCCGAGAGGCATGTTATAACGTCAAAACCACCGGTGGAAAAACGGATACTTTTCCCTTTTGACATAAGAAAGCAACAACGAGCAACCCAGCCTTTCTCCAGGGCCCTCTGTCCCTTAACCACGCTGCGAGACCAGCATCTCCGCTTTGCCTGCCTCTGCAGAAGAAAAGCCCAGTGGGGAGCACACCAGCCCCACACCACGGAGTCGGTCTTACTGCTCCAGCATCCGTCACCTCAGTGGTCCCCTCTGCCAGCCCCAGGACCAGCCTGGCCAGGCTCTGGGCCGGCAGCATTGTGTGGAGCAGAGGAGCAGAAAGAGCCACCGGCGATGCCTTCAGCCCGGCGGCAGCACTCGGGGCTTCCCAGCAGCTGAGCACACGCTTGCCAGGCTTGGCTTTGTTTCTTGAGAGCGTCACGGACTCATCAAGCCAAGCGTGATGCTCCACCGATTAGCCCTGGGGAAAAAAAAAATATTCCAGCGGGCACASAGCATGAAAGGCTTGGGAGCCTCTTCCCTTCGAGTCATTGAGCAAACTTTCCAAACCACTGTTTCTTCGGGCTGAGAGCCAGCAAGGAAAATTACAATTGCAGAAGAATTTGTCTGAGAAAGTTGTAATGAGCTGGAAAAAGGCAGGGGCAGGCCAGAAGGCAGCCGAACAGCCAGCCCCTGCTGCAGCCGCTTCAGCCCATGGCTCAGTTTCGGGTAGGGACAGGACTTTTCCCCCCACCTCAGTACAGCAGCGGAGTGGCTTCCCTGACTTCCCGCAAGATCAGATGCTGGATTTCTCCCCTGTAAGTGTTTGGCAGTGGAAATTGGGATGTTTTGCCCAAGGCCATTTGTTGATGAAGGCTGCCAGGTGCCGGCAGTCCCAGCCGTGGAGCCGAGCATGATGCCAGGGTGAATTTTCTCAGGGGAGAAGCAGCTGAGTCACAGCAGCCTCCGATCTGTTCCCACAAGCCCGGCTGCGAGAGACGCGCGGGAGTTCATGGAGGACAGGCGCTCGCACGGGGAGCCGGCGGGGTTTGGTTTGCTCGTCTGCAAACCTCTCCGAGCCGGTGGAAAGCATCTCCCTGGCTCAGGATCTGTCGGCAGCGCACCTGCGGGGAAGGGCTGGCGAGACTGCGGGAGGGCAGGCTCCTGACCTGCCTTTCAACTGGGCAGGGCTGCTTTGGGATGCTCCTGCAGCACGGGGGGCAAATCCAGTAGCCACTGGGAATCTCGTGGGAGCGGAGAGGATGGCATTTCAGGGCCCAACGCAGGGTCTCGTCCCGGCTCTGGGGCAGGAGCAGGACCAGGGTGGCTGCAGGTGGGGAAAGGACAGAGCCACAGCTCCAGCCCCAGGAGGTGACGCGTGGCTCCAGCCCTGGGAGAAGTGGCTGGCTCAGCTGGACATCAGCAACCCCGCTGCCCATCCCAGCTGCTCCCAGTAAAAGCAGACGGGCTCCAGCCTGGCTGGGGAGCATGGGGGGTCTCTCCCTGTGTTTCTGCAGCCCCCTGCATTTTCCCTAGCATGGCAGATCAGGTCCCTGGCCCACACTGCCAACAGCAGCAACACACAGCCCTGGGGATGCACAGGGGCTGGGGCAACACCGGTGGCTTTTAAGAGCTGCCCTTTTGGGTGAGCTGAAGCCAGGAGGGTGGAACGGCCCCCAGCACCCACCCTCTGGGCCAAGCCACCAGCCAGGATCCACGTCCCCACAGCTTCACCTTTTGGCCACCTGAGCCCCGTGCCCAAGCGACCTCTCCCCAGCCCTGCCTACTTCAGCCCAAAGCTCGGCTGCCCCACGGCCAGCCTGCCTCTCCTGCCCAGGCACCAAACCCCAACGCTGCCATCACCGCCACCGAAGAAGAAACAGCCCGAGCAGTGCAGTAAATAACCCCCCACGCACAGGCAGAGCGCTGGCAAGCAGAGCCAGGCGCATCCATCACTCTCACGGTTTTTCTTCGGCTCTGACACTTTGATAGGGGCGAGGGGGTGGGGGAAGGAGAGGAGCTTCCAAAATTTATGAGCTCGGATTTAAAAATACATCTCCTAGAAGCACTGCAAAACCCGGAGATGGTGAAGGCGAGTGGCTTAAAAGCTGCCTTCAGGAACGAATGCGAAAGCTGTGCCTGCCTCRGAAAGAGGGATTTGGGAGACCAGYATGGCTGATGTCGCAAATGGTGTCCCCGTTGGGATCGTTTTGCAAGTCACAGCTCTCCGTGCYGTGCATTGCAAGTGAAATGAAAGGYAGGGGTAACAAATGATGGGTTAAAATCCCTCCAGCCCTATAGTAATGTCAACCTTAGCAGAGAGAGGATTTGGACTGTCACCTTCAATCTCCCAGAGTTTCTCCTCTACACCCCTGACCTCCCGCTGCTCCATGCACAGCCAGTCTCCCAGCTCCATTTGAAAACACATCTCCTTATGCAAAGAAAAGAGCTTGTAGCTGTAGATTTAGCTGAAAACATCTCTACCGCAGGGAATCACATATCAAATAATAAAGCCAAACGAATGTCAAGAAGAACTACCATGATATCAAAGTCCTTGGTCTTTACAGATGGACTCTTCCCCAGCAGGGTGCCGCAGAATGAGCAGCTGAAAAATGTTACCCGGTCATTAAAAACATCTAAAAGTAATTTAGCCTGAGTGACAATGATGCTCAAAGGAAGTTATTTGTCTGCTGAGATAAAATGAGCTATTTCCAGCTTGCCTTTTGTTGTAGTTTTCTTTTAAAGTTGGAAAGGACTGAAAAACGCTGAGCTGACAGCCTCCCTGGCAGAGCCCTGGCACTGCGGCAGCAGCGCGGGGAGCATCACTGTGAGCTGCCCTGACCCCTCCGGCCGTCACCCTCCCACCTCCTCCAGAAGGATGCTTGGAATGGACCGGGAAGATGGTCCCTGGGGCCACCGCGGCATCTCTGCTGAGTTACAGTGCCGTTTAGGATGATGGTTTTGCCATGGAAACATCTCCCTCCTAACAACAGATCTATCAGCACATGTCCCAAAAGCAGCCCGGCATTCATTACATRGTAATTTTTGCTTCTCTGTGAGGGAGGCCAGAGTCTTATCCTTCCCATGCTTTTCTTTTTAAAAAAAGAAACAAACTTCTGGGTTAACCCATTGAAAGTACTGCATGAGCCCAAGKTTCCTCTAAAATCTCCTTGTAAGGAGATTTTTGGTGGGCTTTTTAGATACACAGAGCATTTCAAATGCCCAGTGTTAAATATTTCAGGGGAAACATAACTCTTCTAAGTGTAGCCAACCTTGCTCTGAAGCTTCAAGTCAGTGAAATTTCTCTTCAGCCTTCGGGAATTGATTTGCTTCTTGCTGGTACTGTCTCCCTGTACCGTTCAACTGAGTTAATGTATTCCAACACTTGATTCCCTCCCCTCCCTGCCACGTAATCAGATTTTGGGAAGCTGCGGTGAGATGCCTTACAAGCAGATTTTGTCCTCAGGTGTTTTCTGAGCGGGCTGCATCCATCACATCCTGGTGCTTTAGCACATCTCTGTACAAATGGTACGTTCGAGAGTCAGCTGAATTCCTTTGATTCATGTTCCTGCATATCCATATAGCTAATTTACCTTTATTAAAAAAAAAAAAAAAAAAAAAAAAAGAAAGAAGACAAGAAGAGGGAGCTATTAAGAAGGACAGTGTCAAAGCCAGCAGAGCGAGCGCCGGAGGGCTGGGTTAATGAGCTGCGCGGTCGCTGCCGTCCGAGCACCCAGGCTGGCTGGAGCCAGGAGCTGCTCTCCCAGCAGGGCTGACTCAGTCCTTCATGGGGCAGAAACAGGCTGCAGAGTTCTGCACCCCTCTTTTGGCTACCCCCTAAAGCTCCAGGGTCCGTGGTTAACTCTGCTCGCTCCAGCCTCCTCTGCCAGTGTTTTCCTGGGGTGGGTCCCGCATGCGTTGGGCTCGGGCCAACCCCCCTACCCAGCCCCAGCTGCACCCCTGCACTTTGAGGAGAAGGTGAAACAGGAATACACATAAATTGATCTGCCCCCGCATCCCACGCGAAGGCTGCCCCGTTCGCCTCCGGCGGCCGGACAAGCCTCCCCCTCCGCCTGCGCCAGCAATGTCACCGAGCTGCTCCCTTGCAAGGACACTGCCAAGGCGAGGGAGCGGGGATTTGCAAGACACCCGTCATGATTGTTTATTCTTGTCATTTCTGACCCTCAGGGTAAGAAGAACATCAGAGCACTGCAGGCACAAAACAACAAGCTTTGTAGGCCATATCAGCGTGTAAAGTACCATTAGGAGCCACAGCACAAAGCATGAATAATACTCCCTTTATTCCACCGTATACCTCAATGCCCTTTAAATAAACGCAAATGGTTATTTATGGACGGGGTTTGTATGAGATGCCTGCTCAGGAACATAGGGCTAAAACGGAGCTGGAGCAGTAAGTTTGCTATCTCCCCTATATAGCAGTCAGAGCAACCGCAGGGCTGATAGGCTTAGTGATAGCCAAAGGGATCCCAAGCAAAAGAAGACCAGGGAGATCACTGTAAATCTTCCTCGCACAGATTTATGTGCTATCCATTAGACTAGAGCCGCAAAACATACATCCTTCTATGCCACTCTCCTCTCTGCGAAGGACAGCAGGGCAGGAAAAACTYTGAAGGACTCCAAGCCTGGAAAGGGACCTTCAAGAGCCAATCGCATAATTTCTGAAAAGCTATGAACAATCAACCTCGACGACTTTCCTTAAATCCTTTCAGCAAATAATGACCTCGATTGCCAAAAATGATCTGATAATGCAAAGGCAGCGAGAGATGCGCAGTGAGTCATCATCTCCCGAGCACGTTGAACTCCCTTTTGTCTTTGCAGCGGGAGAAGCCATGCTCCCAGCTGGAGCGGGGTGAGGTTGCCCCCAAGAGGCAAATCTGACACAGCAACTAGAGAGAGAAAATGCTGAATTCTGTTCTGAAGATACCACATAGGAAGGTTTTTGTACAAAAAAAAAATCTCCTCATATACCCTTATTTTTACTTTGCCACTAGCTGAAAACATCTATGGATGGGGTGGGAGAGGAGAGGAAGGAGGTCAGCTTTGGCGTGCGGTCGGTTGGGTGTTATTGTGTTCTGCTGGAGCTCCTGAACCACACGACTTGTTTTCCTAGTCTCCCTTGCAGTGTCATCAGAAAGATCAAAAAAAGTCACTGGGTTTTCTTCAGCCACACAAGACATTTGATTACATACACCTCGCTAGGCTTCTTCTGAGCAAGGGCTGGCAGCATCTTCAACAGCAACTTCTGTCTCAGGAGTGGAAGGAGAGACACAATCGTGGACATGCCAGTTTGGAAACTGCGAGAAGGCATGACATGAAATCCCTCAGCCATTCATGTAAAGCATACAGGCAGCCAACCATGCTGGACCCAAATCCTAGTGCCTTGCAGGGGGTACAGGAGCAGGACGGACACCCGGGATACCTCCCCGGCACACTCGCTCTCACCTTCCAGGGATCAGCAGCCTGAAGCTTTCTCAACCAGGGATGGCCGCTTTGATTTCACAGACCCTGATGGATTTTTCTGCCGCAAAATGCTCTTTGAACCTCTAAGCTTTTAGCATCCACAACATCCTGAGGCAAGCAGATCCCYAGCCCCTGTCTCCTTTTGTTTGCTTTGAGCCTTCCTGCTAATAAAAGAACTACGGAGTCTGAAGCCAAATTACAGAGCACCATTGAATAACTTCTCTCTATTTACCCTTTTTTAGGCCATTTGATTGTCAAGCTCTCCATCTTACTTTCCAACATTACAACTATTTCCGAGCTGGAGAGACGCAGCCGACTTAGGGCCACTGCAATTTGTTCCTGTCCTATACACACACATGCAGATTCCCTCCCAAAGGGCTAAACCTGTGATATAATCCAGACTTCAACCATTCCTGGAGCTGCTTTTCAAGAGGACATAGTTTAAATTCCCCAGCTGAGATGTACCCAGGGTACTCACTCCTCCTGTGCCGGGCTCCTCATGGGTCCTCCTGCCCCGCTCAGCCGGAGAACATCCCCTCATCCCCAGCACCGAGCCCCTGCCGCAGCGCCCCAGCTTACTGTCAGCTCCAAACTGGAAGCGTCATCTCCAAAATGACTGTCGCGCTGGCTCCTGCCAGACTCTTAATTACGAGGAAGGCTGACACAGTTTCTCAGCAAACGGCGTTCGCGTACTGTGGGGAAAAACAGAATGAGGGCAAGAGGAAAAATGGGCTAATAAGAGAAAATCAACTGGAGGGAAAAAACACATTGTGCTGTGCAAACCTTACCATAACAATGCTGGAGCCCAAAATACCAAAAAAAAAATAGGTTAGTACACAGGGGAGACAGGCAGCACTCCACAAATGTGGAGGAGAACTGACACGCAGCGCAGCATCTCGGCATCCTCATCTGCCAGGCCTCTCCCCGCGGCTTGGGTTAGGGCGAAGGGGACAGGTTCAGTTTCCAGCATGCAGATCAATGTGTCTGAGAGCCTGAACAATCTTGTCTGAAGAGCCCACAGCCGCCCTGCATGATTTACATTGCCTTTATAAAAGCCTGCAGTGTGAATAAAGCATGAAATTTAATGCCTAACCATCCTCTCCCCACCGCCGAGCCTGGCAGCTTTAAGCTATTATTTTTATTCCAACCGCAGCCTGGTGGTCAGCCCAGAGAGGAAAGGGACCCCCTGCTCCTGCCTGCGCCCCGCGAGCCAGGACTTTCATCTCCAAGCAGACTAAGAAAAGAAAGCCCAAGACCCAGAGGCAAAGCCATGGAGCCAGCAAGCTGAGCCCCAGCTCACAGCACTCGCTGCTTGGTGAAGCACGCTCGCCCGGTAGCACAAAAGCAGCAAAAATTATTTACCCTTCCTGCTCTTCTCTGCAAGACGGAAGGCGCATTGCTCACCCAGCTTCAGGCAGCCGCAGCGGTGAATGCAAACCCAAAGGGAAGCACTGGGAGAAGGGTGTGTGAAAATGGCCCCGTATCCTGCGGCCAGGAGCCCTCCCCTACACACCATACGGGCCAAACCTGCCTTGAAAAGCTTTAGGTCTCCCCCCAGGCTTGATGGCAAAGACGCCTTAATGACAATGAAGGGAACAATTCCAGTTTCCATCCCCTCCCCTCTGACCTCCCTGTAGGGAACTGGGAGGCAGCAGGGAAGCTGAAGATGGAACTAGCAGCACCTCACCATGCAGAGGCAGGGGAGGCATTTGAAAGAGTACGAGACATCCAAATGCTGCTTAGAAGTCACCTGAAAATACATCTTAACCAGCAGCCTGGAAGTATGGGGACCAGCTTTCAGCACCCAGACCAAAATATCACGATGGGAAGATGTGAATGTTTTTCCTCTCTCACCACTCAGCCCTACTTTTAATACCAGATAAAATATTCCCTTTCAAATTTCTTACTGCAAAGGCAAAGAAGCGCTGGCTGAAAAAAGCAGCAGTCGGGCAAAACTAAAAGCACCTCCGCAAGGAAAAGGCCTTCGAGGAGTTTACTTTCTCCTGCTGATCCTCCCCATCAGCAGCCCACGCCGTTCCCCAGCACCGAAAGCCCTTTTCAACACTAGATAAGAAGGGGCCCCACCAGTAAAGCTGGCAAAACATCCACAAGGCAAAACATCAAGGTATTTCACAGCCCCGGGGGAAGATGGGAAACAGCAATTTGAGCGTCATTAAGGAGCGTTCTGATAACTTAAACCACAAGGAATGAGCTAAATCCACTAATGATTGTCTGACCTCTCTGCGCAGCTCCTTTGGAGCTCAAGGGCGGAGGATCCTACAAGCCCATCGAGCCCCTTCTCTGCTCTCCAGGCTGGCTCCCCACACAGTGCCCAGCCAGGCCCAGAACTTTTCTCTTTTTTGGGACGCTGAAACAAGCTCTGATGTGCCAGTGCCAAAAGCTGCCCCTCTGGCACAGCGGGGTGTTTMCCACTGGGGAACCTCAGGCAAGAGATAGTTTCTCAAGAGCTCGTAAGCCCAAGGACTGAGTCCCCAGAAGAATTAGGAGGGTCATCTCCAGCAGCACCTCTTCTGATTTGCCCCTTCCAGTGGAAAAGAAAGTCACACAAATACTAAAAGCCAGTGAAAGGGGAAAAAAAACCCCAACCAACCAACACACCACCAACAAAACACAAACCCAAGCCATACTACACTATATATACATTTCTCCTGGGAAAGAAGAAAAACAAACATACAAGACCAGTGTTAATACTGTGGCTTGAAGTATTCCTGCTAGCAACGGGGTCAGCAGACAAATCCTCTCTGTAACCTACCTAGAAGCACTTGCTTGAATCTCCAAGAGAGAGCGTGGTCTCTCTTGCAGCCCACGTGCCCAGCGCCCACGCCCAGGCAAGGCCACCTCTGAAGACCCAGAGCTGGCTGCTAGACCATGCTAAGCACAGGCACCCTTGATGGAAACAGACCTGGCTTGTCTGTGCTCAGAAAGTTACCACTGCAGTATCCATCCCTCATTATTAAAAAGGTCTTTTTCCACACTGAAATCCTACCTCCAAGATCCTATCATGTAGCAATCTCACCAGCTGTTCCGCCAATAATAACGGCACACTTCACATGTTTGTTCCAGTCATCTGCTTTTCCCAAAGATACTCTCAGCTCAACTATCAGCTTTGGGGACTTCAGAGAGTTCCTGCAGCCATCACATCAATGAAGCGTACACGTCCTACTGACCCTCAGCCAGACCTACCTGCAAGTCATTAATCACTTCTGAAATCCCCATCCATTACCAAGTTCCACAACAGGAACAGTGAGAATGAGACGTGCAAATAGTTTCACTGGCAGGTTTCCTCACCTTAAAGCCAGAAGTTGTTTTTTTTTTTAAACCGTACAGAGGCTTGTTAGAAAGTAATAATAAGAAAATAAAAAAAAAAAAGAGGCAGAGCCACAAACGTATATTTTATAGTCAGCCTTTAATTTTTTTGTCTGTGGGTACTGCAATAAAGTGCACCTAATTTCACATGAAATGAGATAACATGGCTCCTAATACAGCCAACATAGTATCAACAGATAAACCTCAGTGCAAAATGCTTATCTGAAGACAACCAAAGCAGTTAAGACATTTACTGTGCAAACAGCCTTTTCCAATGCATGTAACTTTTGGCTGGGGGCCAGTAAATGAGTCAGCAAAACACAACGGCAGCAGSTTTGCTATTTCATTTCCAGGAGTCCTGAAGCAGTGCCCAGCTCAGCAGTCCCTTGTAAAGACTCTGCAGCAATGCTTTGGGATCATCTCCGTAAGGATACTGATGAGCTCCAATTCAACCCGTGTCTAGACTTAAGCAACCGAGGAATTACTACTCAGCTACAAAACAGATGGAAGAAGAGTCCAGACAAAGCAGGAGGCGGGGGAGAGAGGGAAAATTCCAGAATGTATACACAGGCATTAAGCATGAAAACACAGGACTGGCTGAGCTAAGAATTACTTCAAGATCATCTCCATTTATAGTAAGCTAATCAGCTGTGAGCCCAAGAACTACAACATGTGCCTTAAGACCAAAATAGGACCTGCAGCCATTTTTTTGTGAAACAAAGCTGAGGCATGCCCATTTGTGTAGGGGCATTTAATTAGAAAAGCATGTCTGGTTTTATTTTTTCATTGTTCTATTAAATAAAAGTAAATATCAAAGTGGTTATTTCATCTGGAAAAAAAAAAAAGCCAGCAGTTTCAATGTGCTTTGAACTGGAGTACAAAAGCTGTTCATCTAAACCCTTCCTCTTTCCTTCTCCAAAATATACAGGACAGCAACTTCAACTTTACATGGTAAGAAAATATATACACATTACATACAGTAAACATATTCTGCAATTTTTTTAAAACTTTATACAACATTAGTGAGAAAAAAATATAAACATTAATAAAATTACATACAATATATTCAACACAGTAAGCAACTGCTACCAGAGGGAAGGTTGACACACCATCAAAGACAGGCAGAGCAAAAGGATGGCACTGCCATACCTATGTAACACAATTTTTTTTAGCCTAAAGCAGTTCTATTGCCAAACAAAGATACCCTTTGAGGTAGATTCTTCCAATTCTTAAATAACATGTTGAGATTAAAAAAAGAAGATTCCCCCCCCTTCCCCCCCCCTCCCCCCAACAATGCCATGAGCATAACTTTTGTTTGAACAAAGATAAGCTGATTATCCTGTGAAGGGCACAGAGACACTGCACTCTTAGGCTAACTCTCTAACACTTGAAATGAAAGACAAAACGTTTAATATGAATTTGCAAATAAAATACCTTCCCTATAAGACATGCGTCCATTCTATAGCAGTTCCTTTATATGTAATATATATACTTAAATTTAAAGGTTTTGGGTTTGGTTTTGTTTTGCTTTTTTGAGCCTTATTTTACATTCTCATTTTGGAAAGTTGTAGGGAATTTAATCAGACAAGACAATACAGGGTAGTCTACAAAATTTAAAAGGAAACAGTATTATAAAATGCATGTTATTATTAAAAATCTCACTTGTTAAGGGAGTCCCAGTTGGTGCTTCTACCTAATACCTTAAATTTCTCTTCATATATACACACATCCTACAGACAAACCACAGTGTAAGATTTAAATGATGCATCTGCACAGAGAGCACAAAAGGAGAGCACATATTCCTTCGATTATTTCACAAACAGCTCTTGGAGCTTTGCGCACATACTGYGTCTGCGGCAAGACTTCACACAAAGGAATTCAGACCTCATACGGCTTTCAGCTTTTACATAGGTGGGCCAAATGCTCATCTCCTCAAATCTCCACTGAGCTGATATTTTAGGATTAGTATTTTTTCCTTCTAGAGAAAGTGCTGAAGCCAGGTAACAAAATATAGATATGTTTATTTCTTAAAGAGTAGTACAACAATACTACTGCTGTAATAAGATCTTATTTATAACTTGGCCTTATAGACACACTTTCTGTGCAGTCACATTCACTGCATAAATAAATTAATGCCTGAAGATGAGGAAGTTAAGTTAAAATGAATGCACCACTGTAATAACAAATTCCATTTTGTTATTTGATAAAACACAACCACAGAGCAAAGCAGCATCCACTTAACCTGTTTGGGCACAACTACTCTTAAGCTCTGTTTCCGCCCTCAAGTGAACACGAGAGCAGCCACTTGTTCACATGCAACTGCAGTATTTTGTATTTTTTAGGGACCTTGGATGGCCATACCAATTCTGCTTTGCAGATTAACATGTGCAGGCAATTCTGCTATTCAGCCCAATTCTGAACCACTTCCTCACCTGCTCACAACAGGGGAGGTCTAACACTGTTTCTGAACTCACATTCCACGTCATAGGGCCGTTCTTTCCCAGCCACCCTAAAACAATGCTTGCAGGTGTGTGCTGGCAAGAAAACTAATACATATGGTTTTCAAATATGTCTTGTGATTAACAATGGAAACGAGAAAACTTCCCCTYAGCTTTCAATATGATAAAATATTTCTAGCCAATTCAGACAGGGCTATAGAAATAGCTGGKTTTTTTTCAGTTTACCCACTTTAATTTTTAAAAAGTAGCRTATTTGTAGTAAAAGCAACATTAATCAAATTAGATCCTTGTGTTTCTAGTATTTGCCTGAATCAAGCTCAAGTTCTAACTCAGGTGACTGATTTCTTCTGTTCTGACCAAGCTGAAGCTCCATTCATTCTACATCTTCCTTGGTTTCAGAGTTTTTCCTGTTATTTTCRCCAAACTAGGCAAGATTTCACACATCTGGCTCCCAGAAGTCATGCAGTTTTCCCTGAAGAGTAAAAGCAAAATAGTAAACAAGTCAGAAAACCTATGATAAAAGTATAGTAGGCAAGTCCTTAGCTTGAGATCACCACAATGTCCCTAGAATTTTATTCGGAAACACTTGCCAGTTTCCCCATATATGAATCAGGTCCAAATATCTCGGAAAAAACAACTCTGAAAGAGCTACATCATTATCAACTTTCATCAGTTGCTAAGTAGCTTCTACAGCCATGCGTTACTGTCTAATTCCCTTCCCCCTCTATAACAAGAAATGTCACACACACTATAAATTATGTCTTTTTTGCACATTGCTGGGAGCAATTAATAGTCCTTACAGACAAATGSTTGATTACACAATTTTTAACTGAAATCAATACTAAGCATATATCTATAATTTAAATTTTATTTAAGTGATACACTGCATTACTGGAAAGCTAAGCTTTTCCAGGACAGGTAGCTTTATATTCCAAGACAGTACTCAAACAGTTGGCCTGATCACATTACAGGATAAACCTTACAACTCTAGACTGAAAGAAATAGCTCTGAACTCAGACATCAGTAGAAATTATCCACCTATTCCACCAAGGCCAGCTAGATATCATGAAGGCAAATATTAATGAAAGACTAATCACGACATTATTTACGACTGCATACTTTTACAGAGCATGAAAGGCTTTTCCTAATCACAGCCTGAAATTTGACACATTCAAAGGGGGAGGAGTTATCGAGAGCCATTAAACACATGCGGATGGAGCCTTGGACTCAAGTAGTGTCCCAAGTCACACGGTGCCAGACCACAGCAGGAAGAGTGCATCACTGCATTCCTGCCCCAACATCCTTTCTGAAGCATCTGCTAATAACTATAATCAGAGACAGGCCCTGTGACTTGACTCAGTACTAGCACTTCAGTGCATTACGCAAGCCATTTACAAAAGCAGCACTTTTATGGATAGGGACGAAATCTTGGTTTTACTGAAGTAAGAATTTTAATTAAAACCTATTCTAATACATCTAAGTGTATTCCACAGCCATGCCATTTATGAAGGAAAAAAAAACCTCTTTACAAGAACATGCTATTTTCAAATGCTAAAAAAATTAGTTATATGCACCTCGTAATATTAAAAGAGAGAAAAAGATYTCATTACAGTACCTGAGTAGGCTGAGTGGTTTGTATCATATCTTGCCATTTGCCATATATCCTAGCAACTAAGTCTTTTACCTGCAAATTCAGATTGATTAKTTTAGCCATTTATGTTAAAAAAGCCAAAAATCATACCCCATCTCCCCCCCCCCATACCCCAAACCCATAAAACCCCGGATAACCCAACACCCAACATTTACTGGGAGGGAACAGTTTTACACCAGGCACAAAGTATCATCACCACAACTCCAACCAGATCCCTGTAATTTGGGACTCTGAACTCAAAGCCATGTTCTCCACACAAACACATTACAGGCACATGATTCCCCACATTAAGTGTTTGGAATCAGCACGCAAGCCTCTGGCCTCCAAACACCCACCTCATCCTTCGGGTGAGTTAGGTTTGTTACACAAGTCTGACTGTACCTAGAAAAGGAGCCTGCAACTGCAATCACAAAAGCCAACTATGCAGCACTGTCTGCTTCTGAAATTAATTCCTTATACATAAAACTGTGTTTTTTCATAACCAATCACAAGCAGCTGTTTAATCCATGCCATTCAGARCTGAGATTTGCTTCATATGCTGTGTTAAAACCCAGCACAGTGGCATTCTCTGGAAATTACTGTACTATTACATAAATGAAGTGATGGGGAAAAACAGAGTAAGATTCTCTCCCCTCAGTGCAAGGGCGATAGAAACAAAAGTGAAAGYGACCTGAGATACAAAAATCCAAGGCAAGAGTCATTAACTTGTTAAAAGGATCCATGCTCTACTAATCTGGCCGAACAAAAAAGAAAAAATCTTCTTGAGAGGAAAGGATGCACACAACTGCAAATGTTTGATTTAAAGCTGAAGAATCCAAGGCTTTTCAAAGTTGAGGTCAGTCACTATCACTGATCTGATTTCGCTTGCTACAACAGCATGCAAAGCATGAAAGTCTCAAAATTAGGACTATCATTAGTAAGCCACACACCACAAAGCAAATGAAAGGCAATTATCCAAGCTACATCACATACACTGTTGGCTTAAATCTGCAACATTTTTAACTCATTAATCTGAAAATAAAACAGAGACACACGCAAGATAGGCTAGTTTTTCAGTCCTCTGTATCCTGCCCTGTACGTAGCCTCTGCTCTTACAAGTASAGTCAACTATCAGTGACTGCCAGGAAAAGAAACAGAGTGGCTCTGTGGGTCTGAAAGTTGAGATGCCTGGCTAAAAGGAAGACAAGCTCAAATTTTACAGTTGTTAAAGAGTCCTGTTGTTAACAGAAAGAGTATTTTCAGTGCATTAAAATGGGCATATATTTATGTACATGCAAAGACATGATGCAGACAGAGAAACCAGAAAAAAACCAAACCCATGAGGAACTCTTAGACCAGGGCTSGCATGAGGGAACAATACACATCAAGAACACTAAAAAACACCTCAAAACAAACAAAAAACCCCAATGAACTTATGGGTCTTACCTTAGTTCGATAAAACAGCCTTGCATCTTCCCTAATATCACATTTTATGTGCTTATCTAAGGCACCAGAAAGCTTCAGTAAGTGTTGCTAAATAAAGACAAAAGTGTACAGCTATTTAAATCCTCCATGTCAAAACTAAAAGCTTTCTTCGAATATTATTTCAATTTAAAAATTATATACTTCAGTTTGAATTTTTCTCAGAAATATACAGGAAGGGGAAAAAGAAAGACAACAAGATCACAAGATCCTCTATCAGTTGCTGGTACGCACCCAGCAAACCAGGTCTAAGAGTTTTAAAAAATAGTTTCAAAGTATAGCAGAGCTATACATCACAAATTTTAAAGTTCATACTAGCTAATTTGTAAGTCCTTTCTGTCCCCAAAGTAGGAAGTGCAGTGCCATTCAGATCTTTTATCAGCAGAAAAAAGTTCTGAAGTTACAAATAGATAAAAATAACCTTTTCAGTAATGATGACTCAGGTCATTTTCTTTTGCAGTCTGCAGGAATTGGCTGAGCCGGGTTTATGCACTGATCTTTTATTTCTCTCTAATTTCTGATTACTTTAATAAAGCAGTTTTGCAACTTCACAATCTCTTAACAATGGCTCCCAAGATGTTTCACATTCTGTGATTTTATTCATAAAATTCCTGTTTTCAATCCCTTATCGAACAGCTGCAAAGAGGCTCCACCCTGCAGAACAGGTGAGACATGCTGAAATTCTACTTATAAACATTTGCTGGGGTTGCAGGAGCATGACAGTTTACCCCATCTAACTGGAAAAGTACCAGAAATGAAATAGTTATATTGATTTTATACAAAGTCTAGGCTGCACAGTATTAATCTACTGCCCAGTTCAGCCACACCCCTCTTGCCACTTTATGGCTACCAGGGTCAGTGAATAATAGATTCTTTCTTCATTAAGAAATATAGACACCCTTTTTTAAAAAAAAAAWTWAAAAAAAAAAAAAAAATCAACTTCTCCACAGATCTTCAGGAAGGCAGTTGTAAAAAACAAATCTCAAGAGATCATCACAATATAATTATTTTCTTTACAAAAGATTATTTTGTTTCATATCACACTCCATGATCATCTTTTTGCATCGAGTAGGAAACTGAGACACTTAAGCCACGAAACCAAACATTACTGCTTTGCCTCTCTCAAACAATTCATACAACTGATTTCTTAACAGCCAAAGTGATTCCACATGGCAGAAGGTGTACACAAACACCTTGCATCAAGCAACTCACAGCAAATGATCACAGAAATCTGAATAAGATTACTGAAAGGCTAAGCAGAAGGTATTACTTAACGGATGTTCACACCGCATGGCGCAAGGGAACTATCACTACAGAGAACAGAAGAGATACAGTCCTCGCTCTCACCTGCTGCATGAGTGCACTCCAGCACAGAAAACCTTGACGTGTTTGAACAGATTTTACTGGATATTTTCAAAGTGGTTTTCTTCTAGACTGAAAAATTTCAACCCTACTTCAGAAGTTCATAGGACCATTGGACTTCTTAGAATTTCTGTGTTAATCTCTAGTTACTTGCTGAGAAAGATAACAAAATAAATGTCTGCTGATCCACAGCCTTATGTTCTGAGGTAATTCCATTTGCAGAAATGCAGAAGAGGTTTATTTCTCTGCAGTAAGCGCAGAGAAAGCTCTTCTGCATTTACTTTGCCCAGAACGAAAGTTTCCCCTAGTGCTATTATCCACTGGCGATCTTCTATCACGTGATAGCTCTTACCAAAACAGACCAAAAGYGCATGGTAAAGTCTTTTAAAATCTAAAGATCTAGCCACTGAAGTTACTTACCCTTTGATTAGAATTTACAACATCAAAGAAACTAGCTTCACTGACTAGATGAAGGAGGATGTAGATTAGGTAGTATGCCTGGAGAGAAATCAACAGAGCTTTACCAGTCAAAGCACAATCATAACTCTTTACATCTAGATACAGCACTATGCTTTCTGGAATGATTCCTTCAACAGCCAGATCAATGGACAAGTATGTCTACACATTTGCCTAAATAACTAATTTGAAACAGTACATTAACATATTAGAAATATTTTAAAACAGTATTACACTGGTTTAAGTTACCTAAGTAACCTACAAAACTTTTTGTAGTTTTAATTACTGAAAATTAAATTCAGCTAGTTGGTTTTATTTTCCCATCATTTACATTCAGATCAAAATACTTGCTAAGAGATTTCATTATAGACTCAAATAACCAAACCAATATTCAATTTTCGGATGGATGGAAATACTAAATCTTTCTAATACTTGTTGATGAGAAAAGATTCGTAAAAGATTCATAAATCTCTTTTTGAAGGCTGCAGATGAAGGTCTGGCCCAGCATCAGTTTCCACTGGTTACATCAGGAGGGAGAGAGGATGGTCCTCTGATTACAGAAGACAGGACTCAAGACATCCATATGACTTAGCCATGCAGAAAATCTGATGATTTCCCTATTTGTAAAACAGTCTAATACAGCTTCCTCCATCACATGCTACTTCTTTCCTTCCTCCACGACTGTAATCTAAATTGAACATGAGTAATATTTTAATTATACAGATGAACAGCAACTATAGTGTACATACAGTTCCAGATACAGAACTGTCCTCAGTTAACAGAAATTAAAAGAAACATTCTCAAAATTGCAGAAGATGCATAGAAAGACAACTGCAAAAATGTACTGTCAGCTATATACCTCCTGTTCTAGTTCTGTATGAAGGTGGTCTCCATTGTCATTCTGCTGCTCCAGTCCTTCTCTCATCTTCTTTAGTAGATTAGAAGGTTTCATGTACACCAGAAACTGATGCAGAAGAGACATCTAGATACAAACATTAACAAATCAGACTGGTTTACCAGCAACGGAAGATTGGAAACTGAGTGCCACTACAATATTATTTGTCCACTAAGGCAAGAACATAAAAAGGATTTTTAATTAAAATGGAAGTTTTCATGATTTGGGTAATTTTTGACTATTCACAAACTAAAGTGTTTGTATGTTGTCTCAACAAAAGATCAACCCTATGAAAAAAAAAGGAAGACCGAAAGAAGTGTAGACATCTTTCCAATGTCCAAAATGAATGTTTAGGCACATAAACAATACTGCACTTACAAGCTGCAGAACATGCAGGTTACACACATGTGCAAATATGCTTCTAATACTAAACTAAAAATTACTAATTGGTCATTTTGCAAGGTTCTTGAAAATAGGCTTACAGTCTTAAAACATAAAACACAAAAAATAATATACATTCTAAACTTTCAAATTATACACACACAACACACATGCAGTACCTGCTTGTCACTATCATCAGGTATTTCTATATGGTTTTTATTAAGAAGCTTTGAAATTATCACTAGGCTAAGACGTCTTCTTACTTCCCTGAAAAACAATTAAAAACATTTATTTCCCAGAGAATTTCTTAAATCCACACTGTTTCTACAAAGTATATGAGGCTATGCATGGCTTCCCTAGACATAAACTTACCTACAACTATTACATTGGATTTTCTGAATACAGGTGCTATTAAACTAGTAAAAACGCTAGTAAAATATAAGTACCCTTATCTCATTGCAGCTTTTCTTCTGCACAAGTAAACACTGCTAGATACTTGCCTCCAAGCCTAAAATTGAGGACCCAATTAATTCTCCTCGCTCAGATATAATTTATTCATTTCAAAAATGCAGAACTCATAACAGATTGACACTTAAAAGCAGACATGAATCACCCAAAGAAAATTTAATTTTTGGTCATTCAGACAAGAATTAGCGTACGTGATGGATGCCAGAATCCGAAGTTGCTAAGTCTTTCTTTACTATAGGGTACCAGAAAGTCCACAGCCCAGAAAACTACACATAAAATGTAAAATAACCCTTTTCACAGCAGAGGTGATGAAGAAGCTATGTATATGCACTTCTTATTGTGTATAAGTCTGTAGCATATGAGAAAACCCAAATATTTTTTTAAAGCACCATGTAATACCTATTGCACTTATCAGACTTTGAGCTTATACAAATAAATCAGCTGTTAATGATACAAATGAATTAGCTGTTAATGATACTGCATATTTCTGATGTTACAGTGTCATTACCGTCCACGTATTATCCAGTTAGGCACCAGCTGAACTAGCCACAGGAGATTATGGTGATGACTGGAGAGTTCACTCACTGCCAGGCAGAGCTCAGGCATCTTTAAAAGAACAACAACGACAAAAATCCCCATGCTGAAGAAGGGGTATAGTGCACGTTTGTTTTATTTGCAAAGGAGTACACATCTACTCCCTAGAAACATACACAGCAAAAATGTTAAAAGGAATTGATCTAATAAGAGATGATGTGCATAAAGATAATTCTGCATTGCACCTGTAGTTAAGTCTGCTAAATACTGTTTTACAGTAGGGTAGTTGAGATCAGATTGCTCTTCATGACATTTTATCGGCTTAGTGCAATAATTTCTTCATTCTTTCACAGAGCCATTTTAAACATACAGCTATTTTAGTAAATATAAGATTAAGTTCAATACAACAGTCCCCTTGCAGAAGAGGACAGGCAAACATAATGTCATGCAACAAAAACCGTCTCGGTATACCCACCCACTTTCTAAATCTCACACAAATCCCAAGCTCCCAATTCGTTCATATTAAATTTTCAAGCAGTATTTTTCTGATATGTCAAGAAAAAAACCCGAAAAACTTCAAAACAGAAGTTTCTTGAAAATTAAGTTACAGTTTCATAAATCTAGTACAAAAAAATTATTTATGAACTTACCTTTGTATCCCAGTCGTTTATACTTATCAGAAGCTTTATGAAAAGGCACTGAAAATCTATCAAAGGAATTTGCTTTAACTGTTTCTCCAAACTTATTTTAAATAGCAATAGAAGCAGCAACAATATTTCTTGATCAGTATATCCACCTTGAATTACTGTTGTACAGAAACCTAGAAACTTTAAAAGAAATAAAAAGCATTAAAATCTGAAATTAGTTTAGCTTAAAGTATGATGAGAACTTAAGTCTTCCACCCTCACATTAAAATGCACCTCAAATGATATATTGTTCTTGCAACACGTGTGTACTAACATCTCCCCATCTCCCAGTAACTGCAGTCTTTTTTTTTTTTTTTTTTTATACCTGCTGGAGGCTCACCTTCTGAACAATGGTAATATTCCCTGGATATTACAGGAGTAGGAAAGATCTTTCTCCACKGCACAGATAATCCTCACCTAACTGAATGAAAGACTAACAGACTTTCTAAATACACAAGTGTCCTGGTTCCAGCTGGGACAGAGTTAACTCTCTTCCCTGTAGCTGGAGGGGGTGCTGTGCTTTGGGTTTGGTAATGAAAGGAACTTTGATGGCCCATTGATGCTTTGGTTGTTGCTGGGTGGTGCTTGCACCAGGACTTTTCAGCCTCCCATGCTCTGCCAGGTGCTGGGGGGGAGCAGAGCCGGGGTGGTTGACCCAGCWGGCCAACGGGGTATTCTATACCATGGGACATCATGCTCAGGATAAAACTGGGGGGTGGGGGGGGGCTCTGGTGTTCAGGACGCACGAGTTTGTTCGGGATGCACGGTGGGTGAGCAGTTGCATTGTGCATCGCCTGCTTTGTATATTCTGTTATTGTTGTTGTTATCGTTGTTGTTATTACTGTTCTACTTTGTTTTATTTCCATTATTAAACTGTTTTTATCTCAACCCGTGAGTTTTCCTACTTGTGCCCTCCGGATCCTCTCCCCTGTCCTACCAGAGGGGGGCTGTGAGTGAGCAGCTGCGTGGTGTTTAGTTGCTGGCTGGGGTTAAACCACATCAACAAGTAATACTGAAAACATAAATCAAGATATTTTTCCCCACCCAAGTGTTATCACATGGGTTACTTACAACATGGGATGTGTGTGTAAATGGGAACACAAATTAATCACGAGATGTGTATTTTGTCTCTAGTGGAGATGCTCCGAGTGCTTCCTCTTGAACTAAGTGATTTTATACTTAAAAGTCTCGAACGAAATGATCTTAGGAGAATTCAAATACTTCCACAAGGAACTCTGAAATCAGTTATAAAGTCAGTATTTTCACCGTACAACCTTTAACCATAGAGAACTAGCCTGTGAAGTGTGACAAGCACTCATTCAGCCTGTGGTCCCCCGGGACACAGTGCGTGGCTCTAACAGCCCACTTCCACCGCAGAGTCACAGTGACAGCTCCACCCGCCCCCCAGGAGCTCCCACCTCATGCACCTTGTGCTGCACAGGGACTGATCGCGCACCTCCGAGAGCTGCACTAACACACCGAGGCAGCACAAAACATACCACCCAACATCAACTCCCCTTCCCATTTCCACTGGAACACAGAAATGGATAGTTTCTTCTACACAAAGGAGAAAAGACATTTGATAAAGTGCCACAGCTGGAAAAGGGAGGAAGCAGAACTGTGCAGTTGTGAGTGAAGCCAGTGGAAGTCAGTTTGCAACAAGCCTGCAATAATCTCTGCTGAATATGAAGCTGAAACCCCAAGAGAGCATATACTCATAAAACATGCACAGCACTAGATTAAGACACCA
>JASVER010000083.1:0-26763 GCA_030449065.1 Oceanodroma leucorhoa | reverse complement strand
AAAAAAAAAAAAAAGAAAGCCACAAAACCCCCCACCCCCCACAAAAAGACTCCACAAAAAACCCTCCCACACTAACTGGAGTTCTCTCACCTTAATCACATTAATTAAATTGTTTTCTGGTAGACTGGAGAAGGCTGGACTGGCAGAGGTTAGGTCTCCTCTTGGCTGTTGTTTACTCACTGTTTCTTGCATCTGACTTCTAATAAAAGAGATACTAATCTGAGCAATAAATCAACAATTTAAAAGCTCACAAAGGCTTATTTGCATCAAACTGAAGAAAAAAAWCCCTGCATGTTTCAAAATGCCTTCAAATCAAAACAATCCTAAGTTACAGAGCACAACGCATCTATCTTAACTTGTAACCAATTACTTACAATTCTGCCCAGCTATTTAGGCAACAATTCTTGTAAACCTCCATTAGGAAGGTGCAGGACAAATGACAATGCTCTGGTTTGCTGAATCCTTACCTGGCAGCCATTGTTTAAAGTTCTGGCTTATTTACTCTTATTAAGACCTGAGSTGAGAATTTAAAGAAGAGTATGCCTTGATGGAAGGGAGGGGAAATAAAGGAGAACCTTCTGATTCTACAGTCTAAGCACAAGACTTGCTTTCACAGGGTCTAAGCAATAAATATCAAAAGGAAAACACTTACAAAATATCACACTCGTTAAAGTTGGGCTGAAGATGCTGCAATGGAAAGAGAGATCTAAACGCAACACCCATATTGACAAAAACAGCTGAGACATCAGCTAGTGAAGGAATCCATGGTTTAGACCGTTCATCACTGATGGAAGCTACAAGTAAAAGACACGGAATGGGTTAGTTTTAAATTTAGTTCTTAGCATTAGTTCCTTTTAAGGGAAACAAATAAGCTCAGCAGTCTGCATCAATTCTACCAGCTCTCATCTCAGAAGAGTGGGTACATTGAACGATATGCTTATTTTCAGAACCATGGGGGGGGGGGAGAAGGAGTCTAACAGTATTTTACGCTAGAGAAACATCTTGCCTATGTAGCAGGCGAAATAGTTTAAAGTTCCACCATCTTCCCTCACAGCTCACTCTCATCACAAACAGCAGAATAAGCAAGGAGGCAGTATCTACTTTTAAGAGAATACACAAATCACTGTTCACACAAATCATAGGTACAGGTAAGAGGGTGTTATCATAATGGGACTGGAAGTGGAGCTAAGTAAGATTTGAAAACAGGCAAGGCTTCTAGAACAGAAGTGCTAAACAGACAGAATTCACTTATTTGATAGAAGTAAGAAACAATGCTTATTGCAAAAAGGGCTGATTTGTATGATTACTTGTATCTGAAAGTCTGTAAAGTCTACAGAGGATTATCCATAGGACACTTAAACTAGCAAGGTAACATCAAACTAGAGGCAGCATTTTCCAAACAATGACAAAATCACTAGAATTCTGAATTGGGTCAATTTTGTGTCTTAGAGCTAAGTTTGTAAGAAAAAAAAAAAACCAAATATAATGGAACACAACACTCCAGACACTGCAGGTTCAGATCTCAATGTTCAATTCAGTAAAAAAAACAACAACAAAAAAGATGCATCCTTAGTTAAGCACTGGAACAGAATGTCTCAAAATGGTTTAAAGACTCCACAGTTGGCTATTTTAAAGTGGTTAGACAACCTCCCAGGAGCAACTGTAGCCTATTTGACCTGGCTCTGAGGTCAGAGATCTGCTGGGATATCTCCCAGCCTTAATTCTTTGAATGCTCATTGATCAGCTTGAACTGTTCATTCAGAATCAAGCTGAATGCCAGCAAAGCACAAAATAAAGGACTCTACGTCCCTTCTCGTATCAGCTCACAGTCCTATTTTAAACARGATTCAAAATATGTGGTACAATTTGGACAGACCTGAGGAGCAAGTACTTCAGGAGAACTGCATTACTTTAACGATGTTAACTGGCAGGCTTAAATGAATTAGTGACTTTTGATGGATCTGAATAAAGTRAAGACATGGAGAACATACAAAGGAACTTGTACTGGAGAAGTATTTGAGAGTACAGATGAAGGAAGGCAAAACCCAAGATACGAGCAGCAGTGTGGGCTGAAGCAGATCCTTGAWAGTGTTTCTGTGCAGGTGTATGATTCTTTTCACTTTTGCCATTTATCTGGAAAGTAAACTATATAGTGCTACATACTGGGTATGACTATGTGAAACCCATCTTGTAGTCCTTAAGCTATGAAATTAACATCTGCATCTTCTAAAGTAAAGATGGAAAGGAGAGTRAACTTTTGAGCAGACTGGGCTCCTCTTCAGGTCAATTCTATTCRTGAAATAACAGAAGTGAGTTTAAAAGGCTCTGTACCGGACGCACTGCTTTGCAAATATATGCCAGGACCACATCCTGAGKTACAGCTTGCACACACTCAGTGAAGACCAACTCCTAGCATTTGTGCATTACATAAGCAACAGAACCACCTAAATGCATGCCAGAATCACAGAACAGAGCCAGCGCCTTTTATTTCCCCCCAACACCTTTCTATACCTAACAGAAAGGAAATGCCTTCATTCAGGTAGTCAGTTTTCCATCCTTCAAATACTCACCATTTTTTAGTGTTACCTCCAACAATCTGTCTAAAATCTGGGTGGAAACACAATAGTCAGGATGAACAGACATCATCTGTGGAGAGAAAAGAAGCTACATGCCAAACACCAAGTTGCATGATGGCATCAGTTTTCTTTTAATTAAAAAAAAATAAACCAACTCTTTGGTAAAATAAAATAAGAAACAGTAACGGGRAAAAAAAAMCAAACCAAAMCAAAACACCAAAGCCTCTAAAGCAAGATATACCAAGGAGAACAGAATATTGTGAATATGGATTATTTCAAGCAGTGCACAGATGCTATGAAATCTTTAAAATTAATTATTTGCAATATCAGAATGCTGTAACCCCATGTTGAATCTGTTGGTTCATAAGAATGTACTGAGGGTTAAGAGAATGGTCACTCAGAAAGTGTCCAGAAAAGTTATCCCTAGTGTTTTACCCCCTAGTGACAATCAAAGTATTTCAGACTGGAGAACGAATCAGAACCCGGAAAGAAAGATTTTTTTGATTTAAAAGTTGTTAACCTAATGCAACAGATTCACAAACTTGTTCTGATTATTCCTGCTACAACTGGTTTCCAGGAAGAATATTACACCTGGACAGAGTGTAACTGCATGAACAGTATAGTCTTACCTGGAAAAGCCACTTTAGAATTGGTATGGGACACAAGATGCAACTGTAAGCAGCACTCAGAAAACCATTAGTAGCTAAAGAAAGCTGCTGTGTTACATCAGAACTGTAAGACAAAGATGGGAGTGGGGAAAGAGGAGAAAAAACCAGTTAATGGTAAATCAGCACTTTCACAAAAGTGTGAGAACTTCCCCATCCCCCAGATCATCAYCAACAGCAAAGAAAGATCTGAACATCCAAACCAGATGTTATTCTTATGCTCTTGCCTATATGAAATACTATAGTAATTAAACCTTACTTGTTATTTAGAACAACTATCTTTTTCTCCAGGATGCCATACTATAAAATTTGGAAACATTTGTATTATTAGAGCATAGCTTCAAACAAACACTGACTTACACTATTGTACTATGAACCATTATGCCTGTCTACACAGACGGGCTGCTATGCTCAGTGAGACCAGTGAATAAGATTTTTTTGCTGTCCAATGACCTTTACAAACACTTTGAGAAGAAAAGAGAAAAAACTTTGTTTGAAATTTTTAAAATAATCTTTTAAATAAAGAGTCTGGAGGCAAACTAAAGCAATTAAAATCAAACAGTCTAATCTCACTATGCAATTTGTGAGGTGCAAAAAGTAGCTGCTGGAAGAACAGAAAATGTCATTTTTATTACTGAATTATTTTAGCTTTAGCCTTCTTTAGAAAGTCAGGTATGTCATAAGCAGCTGAATTAATGATATCCAGTTTCCCACATACCCWTCCTTTAGTCTCCTCTGTTCTCAGCATCTACTAAAACAGGTAGCTTTGTTGAGAGATCTRTGTCCTAACTTCTTCATACACCCTCTACCTGTCTGACTGAACAAGTGGCTAGGAAGACATCCACATGCCAACTGGACAGCCAGTACGTGCCAGCTGTGCCAACTGGGCAGAATGCATAAGCAATTAAATCATAACTGCCTTCTGCAAGGGATGATTCGTTTAATTCTCATTCCTCCAGTTACTGATTTACAAGATACTTTTGAAGCTTATACCCTTGTGATCTTAAAAMCATATTAATAGAGAGGCCTGAAGCCAAAGGAGTATATCACAAACATCACTTCTCAAGAGACGAGGAGAAGCCACCCTCCTCCTCTTCACACCCACAATAGCACATAAACGTGTATACAAAATCCTTTAAAATTAAATTAATTATCTCAGTTTCACTGACGCAAGTTTGGAATAAAAYGCCAACTGAAATAACCAGAATTTTTCAGGATTTGTGCTTGTGATATTAGGTAAGAATTTGTACAGCTATTTGTAGCCYGACAGCCTCATAAATATAGAATACAAATCCCTATGAGTTACAGAACAATTGTGTATATACATAGAGACACACTGCTAGCTCAGGGACTGAGTCTAACAGATATCAGAAATGGTGACTTTCTTCAATCCTCATTAAGTGGAGCCCTCAGTCCCAGGCCCATTCAGGACAAAAACACATAAAAGTCTTTCAGCAGACATAATGCAACATTAGTAGGTCACAAATCAGTTCACCACGAAGGTCCTCTTTCTGTCTTGGGATAGTTAAGAATTTGTTCATTATAACATTTCACTTCTGCATTTATCTTCCACAAACTGGTCAGATTCCCAATGATAGTCCAACACAGTAGAAATATGGAAAAGGCCAGAACACCTATTTTTTCCCTTATGTCTCATTTAAGATGTTTTTTTCAAGAATTCCAGAAGAGGAAAGAAAGAAGCTTCAAGTAGCAATTCACTGTTATGTAAAGCTAACCTGGAAAGGAGAATTCCAGGGAAAGGGAGTCAGTCTTGCCTACTTACTAAGACAGAACTTATTTGCATGCAAAGATACTATTTTATCTTAAAAACTGCTAACACTGAAGAAAATCGTAGAAGTAAACACAACAGAGTGAACAGGATATTCTTACCTAAGAAGGAGCTTTTCTACAGGATTTTGAGGGATGAAATGAAAATTCCTCAAGTCAAGGTTATGTTGACTGAAGATTTTCCCAGAGGTTGATAAATCAAATACATCTTCTCCAGGGTGGTAGTCAGGTATGGTATGAGCTATTACTGAAAATCTCTTTATAAACACCCTGTAAAATTCAAAATTGCTTTTATCAATTTAAACACTGAGAAGCTATTTTCCGGTTGAGACAGTTATTTTCAGATAATGAACACATCAGCCTTATTTGAAAGCTGAATGGTTAAAATACAGTAATGTTCAAGAAAATCCACCCAACCCCAAAAGACAGTAAAAATGGCTCACATTAAACATATTAACCACTGATGGAAAGAGAGAGAGATTAGAAAAAAAGGCTAGAAAAGCAAAGAACTAGGTTTAATTGGTTTTGGAGTTGGAAGGACCTGTGCTCTTCTGAAAGATCTTCATTTCCACTGTCATTCTCCTCATCTTCTCCATCTGAAGAATCAGTTTCCCTTCCTTGTAAGTCTTCCTGTAACCGCTTTTCTAGTTCATCTACCCTGAAATAACAGTAGCAGCAGAACATATCACCATTTAGTATTCACAACAGAAGACAACAAAATTTAAGCTCTGAATGTGAACCCAGGAGTCAGTAGCCAATTACACATGGCAAAAGCATGTGAGACGTTGCACCTGCATCTTGTTATTCCAAGATACAAAGTGGATGCTTCCTAAAGCCTAATGAATTTCCAACAGCACATTCAATCACTAGTTTGTCAGAGACAAATACACTCAACCAACTTCTGACAGAATTTTTTGTAACTGCACAAAACATTCAATCTTCTGGATGAATTTTTTTATTATTTTTTTTTTAAACTAGTCATACTAGTATTTTATTTGTTAAATAGTATTAGTTATAGGGGTATTCACTACTTCATAGTCAGTCAGCCCATAGTTACTAGGGTCAGATTCTTTAATAAAACCAGTTAATCAGACATATATACCCATCACCACCACTTGCCATTAGTACATATACCACATTACACTTTCTACCCAAAAGACCTCTTGCAAGAACACTCATTAGTTCTGATCACTGAACTGTGCAACTACTCAGATACTAATAGTCTACACAACTTTGGAAACCAAAACTGAGCTACAAATCCCTTTGAAGAAACTAGTACAGTCAGTCTACATAAATACTTCTATTTCATGCCTGACCAGCAGCTGCTGGCTGGCTCAGTGACCTACAACGAAGGCATCAGTAAATTTAGTCCAGCTCTTGAGGGATAGACAGATGTATCACAAATCATTCGTTATTACTTGGAAGGAGTCTGTCATTCAGCTTTTACAGTTAAGCTGCACTTGTAGGTCCCGTCAAATGCATGTTGGCAGCATCAGCAGGCAAAGCTTAGCTTGCTGCTACCTAAACTCCATCAATTTGGGGTAGACAAGGTAAATCTAAGCTTCTACAATTCCATCCCAAATTTTTCAACGCAGCTTTAAGAAACAAACCTTTTAGATTCTTCTTTCTCTTTCAAGAGATGTTCCAAGCTGTTCACATATGACACCTGGCTAACAACAGGAGGCTTAGAAAGCTGTAAATGAAATAGCAAGAAATTAAAAAAATACCACAAGCTATCAATTCATTCATTATTAGACAATAAACATAATCAAAATAGAAACCTCTTCCAATTTTATGATATTTTACCTGGAGGTAAAAACTCAAASGAGACCCTGAAAAACAGACAATTAACAGTTTAGGTTTCTCAGTCCCTTGACAATTTTATATAATGGTCAACTCTCTCTCTGTGACTAATTTAGAAATAACAGTGCTTCACAATGGATCTGAACAGCAAAGCAAGTCTCTGTGCCTCTCCCTGGGGCTGACCTCCAGCTAACCTTCACAAAGAGCATTAGCATCAGAAGCCTTTCACCTCACAGCTTTATTATCCTCCACTGAGACCCTGGGAATCCCCATTCTCGTGCATGAGACAAGAAACTCCAAAAATGATTCMGTATCTCTTTGTTACTCTCAGGATTCCCTAGAGGGTAAAGCACCAGTGTTTGCTAAATCACCTCCAAAATCATCAGACAAAACAAAGCTTCCAATCAAAATCCTAATAGAAAACCCAAATTAAGGAGCTAATAAATAGAATTAAAAAACAAAACAACACACAAAGGAAGTCTTAACCGCTAGCAAAATTAGTTTGTTTTTCAGTAGCCAGTGTTTTATTCAGCTAGTAGCAGATAATACAGATTTGAAAACTTTTATGACATGATTCAGTTCTTTGGACAAGCAGTGCCCTTCTGACACCACCTTCTTAAATTGCAAACCTCTTACTAGTGACAAAGYTTCTTCCTATGAGTGCCTTCATTTGAGGAGAACACAATTCARTAAGAGCGTACCCTCTCATTGGAGATTTTCTATTACGCAAAGGTAACGGAAGTTAGTTTAAGAAGTTAGTGTCCACCTGCTAATAAAAAAGCCAGCTAATACAGCATTAATTTTTGGTATTTAGAGATATCTTTCAAATGTAACAAGCAGCATGTCTTTGTGTGGGAAATCTGAAGACCTCTTACCTTATTTTATATCTGGTTAATATGCCTAAAATGACTTTTGAACTGAGGAATCAAGACTTTATTCCAACGTGCACATATGCCCCTTCTTAGAAGACAAGAGAAGAGTGCTAGTATATGCAAAAACCATGGTCATAGACATTTTGGGAYGGTTCTTAACTGTTTTGTCTTACTTGGCCATTAATTATGCAGAAACAGGATAGGCCAAATGTTGTGGTCACATTCATGTTCCACAAACATTTGATCTAGGCTGCATCTGTTTATCAGTCTTAACCATTAATTACATAGACATGTTGGTTAAGATTGTGGAATATGTATGTAACCACAAAAGCCTGATCTATAATGTGCTTGCATAATTAAGGGATAAGGAGAGATAAAATAATTATGGCTGTTCAATATTTGCCTACAGAGATACTCTTTAAGAGAAACTCAGTTAACAAATAAACTATTTCAGAGATTTAAAATCAGGAGGAGACAAGTATGAGAGTATTTATACAGGTATTCTGCTAACAGCAGGTTTGTTTTCCATTGTAGAAAATAGCAGTGGGTTGACCACAGCCAGCAGCCRAGCACCACACAGCTTCTTCATCTCCCCACCCAGTGGTGCAAGGGAGTGAATAAGAAGAGCAAAAGCGAGAAAACTCATGGGTTGAGATAAAGCCAGTTTAATAAGTGAAGGAAGGGGGGGTGAGGGAGAGAAGAAAAMGTGATGCAAAGGCAATCACTCAGCACCTCCCACAAGCAGAAGGATGCCCAGCTAGGCTCTGMGAAATGGCTACATGCCAATAAAAAACCCTGCTTGATTTTTATTGCTGAGCGCGACACTATGTGGCATGGAATATACCCCTTTGGTCATCTGCGGTCAGCTGTCCAGGCCACACTAAGTTCTACTGCAGGATGTTCCTAATTAAACCATTATTTTACAATAAAACTTCAAAATCACAACTTATTTGACAAGCTGTTATTGAACAAATAGGCTAACCTTTAAAAACACAGATCAATTCACCATAATATCCTGTAAACTGGGATCTAAACACTTCTTCATCCATCCCTTGTGAGAAGTCATTCAGCTTTTTGAAATCCTTTCTAAAATACTTCCAATTTCAATGAAATTCAGCCTCAAAGAAAACATCAAGAACTCATACACAGATTTCTGACAGTTACAGACTGTGACAAGGATATGACTGGAGTCTAGCACACAGATCTCTCAACAGATAGATCAATTTCCTCTAGCTAACCTCAACTCATAGAAATCTTACCTGATCAGGAAATGAAAACATTAGATCCCACACATCTTTCAAATGTAACCTCCTGCCTTTTTCTTTAGGGGGAAAAGGCAAAAACAGAACTCCTAAAAACCATTGAAAGGCATACAGCTAATGCAATCTGGCTACACAAACCATCTTTCAGCCATTCCAAGGGCAAGTATAGTAACAAGCACCCTTTCTTTGACTACATTGCACCATCAGCATAGGACCCTTAAGTAAGCTGAGTAACCAGTTTTGCAGGCAAATAACTCTGAGTTTTCATGCATTATGAATAAAGGAAAAAATCATACCAAAAAATACAATATAACAAAGGTGATGCAATGCTTTTTTTGTTTTTTAGCCACTTACAYGAAGCTTCAGTAATGGAGTCATGGCGTCCTGAGAAAAACTGTCAAGACAAGATTCTTCCAGGGTTCCTGCCTGTGGCTTGGGACTTGAAGACAAAATTTCTTGCAGTGGCATGAATTCTTCTTCATCATCATCGTCATCATCATCTAGACTGCATTCCAAACTCTCATCTTCACTATCAAAGCTGCTTTTTGCTTTTCCATCCAACTTGGACTTGTCTGTATAGATGCTTTCAACTTTTAATTCGCCTGAGAGTTGTGAAGACATATGGCTGCTGTCCATGCACCCTTCTTTAAAAGACAACGAACAGGGAACACTTTCACCAGTCTCTTCTGAGAGTGTAGGTTTCCCAGAACCTTCCACTGAACAAGAATCAGAAGCATTTTCTGAAGTCTTGTCTTCCGTTTTTGAAAAACTGTTGCTGGATTGAATACTGTAAGCTTTGTTCTGTGCGCATCCTTCTGGTCTTCTCCCATCTTGCTCCTTCTTAGCATCCAATACCTGAGGTAAGCCAGCATTCTGGAGATGACATTCCACACCTTTTGTTTGTGTTAAGTGGTGGAGAGACAGCAACGCAGTACCTTTTTCCTGAGAAAAAGAAAGGGACTTTTCCAAGGAGAAGCATGAGTTAGCCACCTGCAATCGATTCTCTTTGGTATCGACAACAGAAATGTGGTTATTTTTGCCAGGACTGCATGCAGAATATGAAGGTGACAAACCTACAGAGGAGCACTTATTTTTCTCATTTTCATCGCTTGAGTTGAGGTATTGCTCTGGAAGAGTAGAATCATGACTAGGTAGAGCAGCAGCCTCCATTAGTTGCAGAACATCACCACAAGTAGACTTTAAAAGGATATTTTTTACAAAGTCAGACCTCCTATTTTTGCATTTTGCAGGTGACCTACAAAAAGCAGGGTCATTCAAACTTGATAATTCAGATTTATTTGAACTGTCTGCATCCACAGTCATGGCAGTGCATTTTCTTTTCCCAGGAAAGTCTATTTGTTTGGATTGCCCAGAAGACATCTTAAATCTAAGGCAGCATGAAGGAACAGACTGGCTCTTCGGCATACCAGCAGCCATCTCGGATGACGTTCTCAGTGCATTTGGAGGAGATGCCTCATGTTTTGAAACCTGCTTTGGCTGAGATGGGTCATCTATGAAGTGTTTAAGGAAAAAGTAAACCGCTGTTGTCATGTTTGAAACAAAATCAAAAACAAAACAGCTTACCCTTTAAAAAACTAACTTCTGTTTTGAAGTCAATTATGACTGAAATTTTTATCAGAAACTACAATACTTCCATTCATGAACACAGCGGACAATAATTATGATTTAGCTGATACTGTACTGTTACATTATTATTGTAACTAACTTAGAAATGAAATTAAATCCTTTTACTTTAAAGCAGCTCAAGTAGCCACCATAGAACACTTTTTCTATACACTGGAATCAAGCAGTCTTTGGAAACAGACAACAGCCCAGTTGAGGTATGGGACTAGAATAAAGTTTCTGTAATTACATATAATGGTTATAAATAATGAACATTATGAAAAGTATTTTGGAAATACTGCAATAATTTTAACAGTGCTCATGAAAAAGCATTCAGAATATGAAGAACTCTGTTTGCAGGCTATGGTTCTATGGCACCAGAGCCCATCTTCCTCACCAAGCTTTTCTGCTTCTGGCCTTAAGCTGGCACCAGCAGTCTGGACACTTCATGGCAAGCTACTTCATGGAGCTGATGTGGCTGAGAACTTCCCAACTCAATTTTCAGCCAGATCAGCTCCTCRCATCGCTGGCCAAGTCCCACTGCTAGCATAGGCGGAAAGTGAAGCACAGTGGCAGAGAGTCTGATAGGTTTACACAGCCATGGACCCACTACACGGGAATACTCTCCTTGTTTTGGGTTCCCCCCCTCCTTTTTTTTTTGTTTTTAAAATCATTCTACTGACCTAGCTCAAGCTTCTATTCACCTRAGCTTTTTATATTCAGTTCTACCTAATGTAAAACAAAATTATGTGGTTAAAAGGGACAAAAAGCATCAAGAATACCAGCTAAACTTTAGTGTTCGGTTCAACAAGAATGTTCTTTCTGAATTAAGCTGAAAGGCAAACTGCATTTGTTAACCACCACAGTGAATGTGGACTTTCCAAAATGCAAGAGAAACCATAAAAATAATCAGGGATTAAGGGCTTAAGACAAAGAAGTATCATGACTTCTAATTAAGTTACAAACAATCTGTTTTTCACTAAAATCCCAAATTACTTTTAAACCTCTTCGAGCTTGCCATATATTAGAAATAACCTTGACTATACAGCAATAATTCTTCTGAAGTTATGTTTTTCTGTTTTCTCTCTCAAGAAAAACAAGCCATTAAAAAGGGACACTAAGTGATGAACCTGATTGTTTAATTAATCCCATATTATCAGCACTGCTTCTACCTGAGGCAGTCTCCCTTGAACCAGAATGTGGTATTTTTCTTAAAGGACATCCATTTCCCTAAAAATAAAGACAGAGAAAATAAAAAAGTTAATTGCATACTTTTTAAAACCAGGATGTTGATGTCTTGAGCCAAGTGTTGAATCCAGCACAGACGGAGTTCCAGACACCCCCAGAAATACGGTAATATACTTCATTTCAAGGCAAATTTAAAACACAGCTGCAAAGTTATCAACAAAAGGACTCTCCACAACCCAAATTTTATATCTTTTCTTCAGATTGGCCTCCAGTTCTAAATCTCTCCACTTTTAGGGCCATTAGTCACTTGCATCCTTGGGCTATAGGGCAATATAGCCCAGCTGGCTTTCCTCAAACAAGTCATTAGGAACTTAAATAACAAAATGACAGAAAGCACAGACAAGCAAACACAGAGGGAGGGCTGCTAAGGAGAAAAGGAAACACAAGCTAAACTACTTCTTTTGTTCCATTCATAGCACATTATGGAGGCACACATAATGATCTTCCTTGCAAGTAACCAGCAACCTTTTAAAGGGTTTTCTTGGTTGGTAAAAAAGTGAACATAATTCAACTTGTAATGAAATACTAGACACTTAATAGGACCAATCCCACCTCTACCTAAATACTGTGGTTTAAGTGCATAAATCTGAGCTGCTACTAACAGCAACTTCTAACTAGCAGAAATTTGCCAGGCTGTTCTCTACACTACGTTGTAAGAATAGACAAGGTTATAAGACATTTAAGATAATAAAGACATTTTCTCTACAAAATACAATTTAAAGTTACAATTTCCATTGCATTTTCATGCTTGCATCTAACTCAGAACATCTCCCCTGCTTTTAAACCAGGATTTCTTATTTATTGTAAAATAGTTAAGAATCAGCTTACCCAAGATTTACTAAGGAATAGCAAAAGAGCATAAACTTTTGTTACATCTGAAAAAGGCAGCACCAAGAATCTCACCCTACACTGAAAAAGAAAAAAACCCACAACAACAAACACATGCACAATGGATAACTGATTTCCATCTTTAGCAACCCTTTTAAACACACCTGATGTGATAGACTTGTTCCTGAGAATGGCTTTACAGGATGTGGCTTAGGTTGTTTCATTCTATGTTTCTTCCGCTTCCTTTCTCTGCGGAGAGCTTCCAGTGACAACCTAAATTCAGAGTCAGTTGGAGTGCAGGGCAATTTCGTGGGAAGCCCTGGGTTCTGGCACAGAGATGTGTTGTTCACAGTGCCATTATTTCTAGCACAGGCTTTTCGAGTATCAGCTTCTGATGATGAAACCCGTTTGTCAGAGTCTGAACCAGTGTCTTCTAAATCCATACAGTCAGTTTTCTGTTCCCAACTATTTCCACAAGACAACGGTTCTCTTGTAACACCCAGACACTTCTCATTTCTTCCTTGTTCTGACTTGACAGTTTTATCCTTTTTGGCCAAGAAACAGCTGTGAGACCCTGCGGTAATAAGGAGTCTTTGAATCACAACTTTTGGGTGCAATGAACCCATTGCCTTGCATGCTCTACCATTCTCTAAAATATTTACACCATCCTTTTTCTCCTTAATTCCTCTCCGAAAGGCATCTAACACAGGACTTGTGTTTGGTGTTTGGTCTGGCATCTTTTTTCTTCTGACCTTCTTTGGAGAAGGTATTTTCTTTTCAAAACGTTCAGTGCATAAAACTGACAGTCCGATTCCTGCATCTTTTACATTTCCTCTGTCTGGTGAACACAACACGGTTCTGTCTTTATGGCCAAGGTCTAAGAGAAAAAAAGAAAAGACAAATTATTCTCAATCACAATATTGGGGGGAAAAAAAAATCTTATTGGACTATATTACTTGATGTTTTATCTCTCTCACACGCAATCCAAAATGAATTTACATAATCATTTAGTTTTGTTAGTGCCATGTGAATTATTTCATATAAAAGAACTGCATGATCTATGTCACAGCTTCAGTTGTTATAAACAACCTAGCTTACGCGTGAGACAATAACTTGAAATAATAATTACATTGCTATTTAAAGAAATGCATTTTAATAGGAAATTAACATTTTCAGTTACATTATTAGAAAAAATTTTAAATGTACTCATTTTGACTTATTTGGTAAGCTATACTCCTTATATCGCTGCTCCAATCTGGAGTGAGATTGGACTATACTTCTGCACACTTATATAATTAAAACATATATAAATATATTCCATTTAAAAAACATGTATTTACCTTGGTTTAAAACTGGTTTGAAGAACTCTGTAATGGTCTGGTTTCTGAAGAGAAAACATAACTTGATCTTTTTAAAAGAACAATACCTAAATGCCCATACAGTGAATATTGATAAAATTAAAATGCTGTAATTTATTTCTACACTTTTTTTTTTTTAATGCCAGCAGCCCTTATTTCTGATAGCTCTTTCTGATAGATCAGAGAAAGCATCATCATCCTCATCGCCTTCCAGCCTTCACTCTGCTTGGCTAATGAAGCCAACCTGCCAGTTTCCTCGCTCAAACTGTTTCCTTTATCATCCCAGTAAGTCTTACCCACCCTTCCATCTTAAACTAAGCTTTCTTAAATGGGACTGACCTCACCTGTACCCAGTATTCCAGATGAGACCTCACCAGTACCTTATGTGATGGTGTTAACATCTCCACAATCAACACTTTGAGCTGGTAACTCCTACCAGAATTTTTTTTTTTTTTAAAGGTGTTACAGGGTAAGCAGCTGGCCTTATCAATACCATCAGTGACCAAACCCTCTTCAATGCATTATTAGTTGCAATCAAGTCTAACCACAAAGTTTTATCTGCAAGTTGTAGAGTTGAACTAATCCTGTAACTTTCTTCTTGCTGTCGAAAACCCTTTGTGCACCACTGTTCGTTGCTTTTTTCACACATCTGGTGCCAGGCTGGGATGCAAATTACTATCTGCRCTATTACCAGACTTCTCAGCAGGACCTTGTACCAGCACTGCCCCTTAACAAAATACACGTGTCAGTGCCCTCCAGCCCAGCACACATTACGGGCATCTTCTGACTTCTAACAGAAACAGTAGTCTACAACCATCTTATTTTTACACATACTCAACAAGATTATTAATAGCTTTAAATCAGAGGTATATTCCCTGGCAAGAATAAGTAGGATATGAGAACACCAAGACATTTCTCCGTGAGAGAATGTCACTTTTAAAAATGGGCATTGTCTGAATAACGTACAATTTGAACATTAAAATACTATGAACTTGCTATCTTCATCTTCTCCCACATAGCAAGGAAGTTTACTAATGACTTCAAGGCTATATTTACACCTGTTTTGGAAGTTTCTCTTCAAGTTCCAACAAGATATTGGTGTGAGAAAGCAAGAGTAATACAGATTTGTTTAAGACCTTCTTCCATCTTTCATAATCTTCCTGTGCCTTCCAAAACAAAGCTATATCGTTACTGTCTCTGTAACAGTGATTACAAAGGCAAAACTTATTTATTCTAGACTCTGAGCTAACGTATTCAAGCATCCATACATGACTCTGCTTTCACAGACTCAATAACCATTTCTGAAGTTCAGGCAAGAAGAACCCATGGCTCGCTTGTTCAAACTAAACTTGGATTTAATTTTGAATCTTTCCGTAAGCTTTTTACTTTCACTTTTGCATTTTCTACATGGCTTCTGCATTTTTAGCACCTACATAAATACAAAAAGCTGTTTATAATGCATTGATACTTCTTAAATTGGGCTACTGGCAAGCAGTGATAAAGACACCTGTAATCAGAATATGTGAGCACATAAAACTGCCTTTTTGGCTTACCAAAKAAAGCAGAAAAACTACGTGTCAAAGACTACTCGCCTCCAACCTGTCCCAGCTTAATTTGACATAAGGCAAAATATGCCCATCCTTCCTGCATGCTGAAGCAACAGGGTCCCCAAATTTCAGTTCAACGTAAGAATCAAAAGGCTAAATTGCAAGTTAAGCCGCTGTTATTGCTSTTGCTGACTGATGTGCCTTTCTGCCCTAGACCAGCTCCCACTTTGACACCCTGACCTCGCCCTCTCAGGGCAAGGCTCTCTCTGCCTTGCATTCCTCGGGACACTCCCAATGCTCGCTTGTGACTGCTCTCACAGCTGCAAAATCTTCCTGTGCCCACAGCTTCCTGCACCGCATATCTTTCCAAACCCTCTCTATTTTCCTAACTAGGCAACTGTACTTCTTCCTTCCAGGTTAAAGCCCCGTCTGCAATACCAACCACTGTCGGCAGTCCAAGCATCATCTTCAGCTACCCCTCAGATTCCTCTCCGCACTTGAATCTTGAAGACAAACCAAAACCAAAGCCTTCTGCTATTTTCTTCCTTCTTTCCGCAGCCGCTGATTTAGAACGACTGCTTATCTCCCCTTCCACATCCACTATCTCATTGTTGTATCTTTTTGCTGTCTTTCATTCTAGATGCAAGAGCTTTGTAACAAAATTCATGTTTGTTCCATAATTATACAAAGCCTTGTACAAGATAACTGAGAGAATGGAGGCACTGCCACTAAAAAAAAAGGCCTTTTTCTTTTTTTTTCTCCCTGGGATAAAAGTTTAACTTGAATGGAGGGTGATTTGTCTTAGACTATTTGTTTTAAAGTGCTTATCCACTGACATTTGCTACTTTGCATTCTACTGCTTTTTGGAAGAACAAGGGGTAGGAACTGTCCAGCTAAAACAGAATAATAATTTCTCAAGTGCTGTATTGTATCTCAGACAAGGAACTGTACTAGAAACTTCAAACAAAACCTAGGGTGAAAAAAAATGAAAGCATGTGATGGAGCACAAGGAGGAACACAAGAAAGTACTGGGCTTTCCAACCTGCTTTTCATATATATATAAAAGTACAAAAAGAACATGTGATTTTCTATGTGAACTGTTCACAAACTATTCACAGGAGGATTCCCATTATTGTTTTAATAAGAGGTGAAATAATCAGCCCTAAAAGAATGAAGACCTGATAAAGCAACAATAATTACTGGCTTTCACTCTTTATTACGTGACACGAAAGTCACAGTCGTTTAATGTATCTTTGTCAACAACTACATAGCTCTGGTTAACGCTTTTCAGCAAAATATATAAATTCAGCAAAACATATTTATCCCCACTAAAAATTCCACTATTTTTCTGTGAAATCTCATCTTAACTGAGACACCAGGGAGACCACTAAAAAACCCAGATAAGAAAAAGCAAAACCATAAATACATGATCTCGCTTAACAAAGAAAAAAAGCTACACAGCCAGGAGAGGTACCTAACAGACCTTTCAGGTCTTTCAAAATTAAGGGCACAACCTGCATCAAAGAGGGAGAGAGGAAATTCTTTCACTTGTTTAAAAAGACAAACCCCTGGGTATTCTTTAAAAGTAACTAGTGTTTACAGCCATATCAGTGGTTATCTCTGATTGGAAAAAAATTACACTTTCAAAAAACTGTGCTAGAAACACTAGCAATAGCTCAGAGAAAGCAAAGCCACACAACACAGGAATAAGCTACAAAATGTAAATACATCTTTGACAAAATGGAGCACCTTGAAAAGCACTGTAGAAGTAAATAGAACAACAGAAAAAAACCCAGTAAAAAAAGTCGCACATAAAACCTCACAACGGTCTTTCAGATGACCGCAGCAAAACCAAAACACAGAGTAGTTTCACTTTCCTGGGCAAGAGGCAACACGGAAGAACTGAACTTTTACCTTTTCCCTTTCCTCCAAATGTCARGGCTATCAAAAAAGAGGATCAGCAGAAATGAACAAAATAAGGTGCTGCTAATGGCATAAGAAAATTATAACTTGCCTCATACTGCAAGAAACAACACTTATTTAACTCGGCAGCCCCCGAGAAACCTCACCGAGTCTTTGGCAGAATTTGGACTTCTAGTTGGCAGACAGGTTCATCATGTCTGAAAATTGTCATTGACCGCCACTGCCTTCATTGAAGACCTTGTCCTCCAGCACCGTTAGCAGTACGGTTCACAGCTAGAACAGGCTTGGGAGCTGAATCAGTGACAACTGAAGTCCTCTCTTTAGAGCCGAGCTGCTGAAGCCTACCGAGCTCTACAGGCAGGCTTGCTAACAAACACCCAGTCACAACATGGGAGGACATGCGGGTGCAGGTGGGAGGACTCGGACATTTTGAATAACGTGCTGAAGATGCTAGTCAGTACTTGGCCAGACATCTTCTTCAGCTTCTTTGCATGCGGCCAGGTTGCCCGGCCATCAGACGCCTTTCACCTTGCCCAACAAACTACCAGCACCACACGAAAACAAGGGTCGGCGCATCAGGGCTAGAACGCCCAGTGAGGCAAGTACGGATGAGTCGCCCCTCGCGGCTGGCACACCGCCCTGCGCCCGGACAGTCTCACACCCCGCTCTGCCGAGCTTGGCCGGCACTGAAAGGCCGGAGCTGGGAAGAACACCGCCAGCCTCCCGCAGCCACCGCCCGCCCGCACAGCGGCCTCGGCCCCGGCCATGGCGCCAGCGCCCACCCGCGCCGTGCACGCCGGGAGCCGCCCGCCGGGGGCGCCCCCTGCCGGAGGCGCGCTGCACGTCGGGAGCGGAGACGCGCCCCGCTGGGCGGGCACGGTACCCCACGGCCCCGTCCGCCCCACCGCCGCTCCCCGCCGGTACCTGAAGTCTCGGGTCATCTCTCTGGCCGCGGCCGCCGGCTTAAAATGGCGTCGGGAGCTGGTGACGGGCGGGCCCGGCGACGGCACGCCCACGCCGAGCGGCCGGGTCATGGCGTGGGTTGCTTGGCTGACCCCGCGCGGCGGAGGGTACCGGGGAGACCCGCCGCTCCCGGCACCAGGGGAGAGGCCGCCGGCCCGAGCGACCCTCGCCTGCGGGCTGCGGGCAGGAGGCGACGGGGATGTGTTTTTTTTTTAGGCTCGGTCGCTGATTGGCTGAGCGGCTGAAAGAGTAGCGCCTCCCGTTGGTTCTTTGTCGCCGGGGGCGGGACGGGTAGACGGAACGCGGTTGTGATTGGCTGAGAAGAGAGCGGGAGGCGGAGCGTCCTTCCGCGGCCGAAGGAGGAAGGGCTGTTTGGCGCCTTGGTCTCGTGCCACTTACCCCCTCTCCAATTCCCGCTCTCTGATTGGTGCGCGCGGGGCGAACCCCARCCCCGGCGCGAGCGCGAGGCACCGCCCGGCTCCGCCCTCGTTCAGGGCGTCTTTCGGCCGCCCCGCCGCGGCCCCGGCCCCGGGCCGCCGCCCCTCTCCTCCGTGCCGGAGGCCTGCGGCGGCCAGCCTGCCCTCAGGGAGAGYGCCCTCGGCCTGGGGCACGCTTAGGACGATTCCTCCACCAGCAGAAGTGTCCCGTGAGGAAAGCGGCCAGGGACAGCCAGTGAGCCACGGACTACGGGGCTTGTGCCGCAGCTGTGAGGGAACCCAGGCTGCATATCCATCTCGGCAGCCGCTTGGCACGGTTGCACCTGTTGGGAGGCTAAAAAGTTGGGAAGGGAGTAACTTTTCTGAAATCACCCACGTCTCCACCGGAACAGGACGCAGTCCTGTGCCTTCCCCGTCAGCCTGCTGAGCAAGCTTCACTCCACACCTTACCTTACACCCCCCCTTAAAATGCGTCCTTTGTGTGACTGCCCTATGTGCTGCACTACCACATTTAAAACACTTTGGCCCAGGGTCAAAAACCTGGACTAGACAACCTGAAGAACCAGATTTGCAAGCTTAGAGAACCCCAGTACTGCTATCTGTAATGTTCTGCGCAAAGTTACATAATTAGACTCTATAAAAATTAGCGGTATCACAATGTCTCCACAGTAGCAGCTCTAACAGTTCAAAGCAGGCACTGCAACACATACAAGCTAATCCCTGCCCTTGGTCTGCAGAAATAAGAGATAAATCTTCAGGGCACCACTGGGTTATCTGGGACAGTTTTGTTGGGTTTTTGTGGGGGTTTTGTTTGAGGTTTTGTTTAGACTTTGCCTAAGAGTCGACATGACCAAGGCCACTCTTCTCCTAATGTTTTTCTGGGATCCAGAAACACCGGGAGACAATTCATGCAAATGGAAAGGAGCAACCCATCCGATGTCTCTTTCTGCACCCTACTGGAGGTAGGCTGGCCTAAGGAAAGTCTGCAAAGCAGAAGTAACAGTAATGCAAAGCTGAAACCACAAGTCAAAATAGGAAACTGTTTTTTGAGCATCTGAAGCGTCTGAGTCTGCCATGTAGTATGCGCTCCAATCCACCTCCTTTCATCTTGTCCCATCCCTCAGTCTGTTTTTCAAAAGCTTTAATCCATGTAATTTATGATGTCTTAAACCCAACCTCAAAAGAGTAAAACACTGGCTGCCATCACATCATGTACCTTCCTCCTTTCTTGTTTTAACCCATTGTCGTGGTTTAACCCCAGCCAGCAGCTAAGCCCCACACAGCCGCCTGCTCATTCCCCCCCAGCGGGATGGGGGAGAGAATCAGAAGAGTAAAAGTGAGAAAACTCGTGGGTTGAGATAAGGACAGTTTAATAGGTAAAGCAAAAGCCGCGCACGCAAGCAAAGCAAAACAAGGAATTCATTCGCTGCTTCCCTTCGGCAGGCAGGTGTTCAGCCATCTCCAGAAAAGCAGGGCTCCATCATGCGTAACAGATACTTGGGAAGACAAACACCATCACTCCGAACGTCCCCCCCTTCTTCCTCTTCCCCCAGCTTTACATGCTGAGCACGACACCACATGGTGTGGGATGTCCCTTTGGTCAGTTGGGGTCAGCTGTCCCAGCCGTGTCCCCTCCCAGCTCCTTGTGCCCCCCCAGCCTGCTCGCTGGTGGGGTGGGGTGAGGAGCAGAAAAGGCCTTGGCACTGTGCAAGCACTGCTCAGCAATAACTAAAACATCCCTGTGTTATCAACGCTGTTTTCAGCACAAATCCAAAACATAGCCCCATACTAGCTACTATGAAGAAAATTAAGTCTACCCCAGCCAAAACCGGCACACCCATCCTGCACGCATTGTCTTCAGCCGCGAGCGCTCTGCCCCAGGGACCATCTCCGACTATTATGTGTGTAAGAAACCTACCAGGAGGGGATCCCACTGTTTGACGACACACTTCATGACCCCCCTTACACAACAGTACAACCAATCCATGTTTATGGTTGGTATAACTTTCTTGAGCAACAAATGAAGAACAGTTGGGCTTGCTGTCATATAGATTTGCTTGAAAATACGATAGTATGTATTTTAATTACTGTCTAATAAAGTGTTAATGCCCAGTGTTAGCCCAGTGTTAGCCAGGAATTCCAGAAATATTTTTATGTCACATTGAAGGAGCAGATGAAATTGAATTAATATAAACATTTGCTTTACCTTTCAGTTTAATACTTCAACCCTGCAAAATTGCAATAGACCTAGAGGCATTTTTACAGTTACATGACCTGGAGACGTAAACAGTTAGAAAACACAACAAAAGAATCAGATACAGAATGCATTGGTAAGATTGCAGGAAATGTGAAGACACCAAGCAGCTTCTACAGAAAGTCTGATTCTAGCAATGGTGATGGCAAGGTGAGGCTGTTTCTCATAAGGAGGAGACAGCAAGGACACAAAAAACAGTAATTACCTAAGTAATAACATGGCTTATAATAACCTGCTTATGGCAAGTGTCTGAAATACAGAAACTGCAGAAGGTAGGGTATTCTGGCACTGAGGGCAGTGGGGGAAGTAAGAAAAAGGTGCAACAGCTGTAATGGTATCGGCTTGTTTGGGTTTTTTTTTCCCCAAACAGGAGAGTTGCATGTACACACACGCTGTTTAAACTAATACATGCTCTATAGCAGGCCTTAATTTCAAATAAATAAATAGCAACAACACTCACTAGGCACACAAGTATAGCTATCAGTAAGTAATTGTAATACTCAAACTACTTTTTAAACTTACTTTAGTTAGAATAACTCTTATCACTATAGATACTAATTATTCCCAAGAAAGAGGGAGTCTTACGTTCTCTGACAATTTGGGAGCCCTTCACTGCTTACAATTCCCTTCCTCCAAATTAATCAAAAGTTAACAGACGCTTACCTCATGCCTTGCTTCAAAGAAGTTGGAAAATCATTTACCTCCTGCCCAATCGCATGCTATTGATTTTCATTTCTATTAGTCCTCCCCATCRTGCAGTCTGAATACCTGCAAATAACCAGAAACTTTGAAAAAGTACAAATCTGGGAAACCTGATAAGGTTTTACTAGTAGATCTGGAACTATACTGGGGGTATTATGCAAGTCATTCTTTGCTATTTATTTAATCTCTTCCTTAATTGCCTTCCAGAATGACTCATGCTTTTATTTTCAAGCAAAAGCAGGAAGTGTCCCAGAGTGCAGAGGTWTTAAGAAGTATCCACAAGGAAATGGGTTGCCCACCACACAGCTATATTATCATGAAGAGCTGTGATTTGGCCACAGCCCATTAACATCTGAAACATATCAGTCACAACCATGTGATCTTTATTATAATATTTTAATGTAAATGTTCTAAAGRGAGTTAAAAGCCCTGAATCTGAAAGGGCACATATGCTTTTGTCAAAGAAACAAAGGAGGTGAAATCAAAGCACCACTTCTAGTCTGTGAAGAAATTGCCTTTAGGCTTTTCAAAGCCTAGCTGGACTTCAGCATAGTTCAATTTTCATTTAAATACATCAGTACTTTCAGCCTTTCTTCTAGAAAACCACCCATCACCACAGAATTACCTTACTTTAGCACTAGAAACTAGGTGTTTCTGAAGCCTTAGAATGGTAGCTGAAATCATACTGTAAAAAGAACTACATCAGTTTCCTGAACAGTTTTAGCTGGCTTTCAATTTCAGAAGCCACAGAGATAGTTAATACCTCAAATTTATTTCCAGAAAAGGAAGAAGGTTGTTGCTTCCCCTTGTAGATCCCTCACCCAAGGAGTTCTGTGGAGACACCTGCTGCTCTGGCAGAAGAGACCTTCTTAGACACACTCCAGCTTCCAGCCCTCCCWACTGCAACCACCACCTGTGTTAGGCACTTCTGCTTTGTGGCAAAGGAGCAACCACCAAAGTGGCCACACATGGCCAAKGCACAGAGAGCCAGCAGATCACTCGTGGAGAAGTATGTTTAGGTATATGGGCCATCACACATTCACAGCGTTGGGGCCACCCTCAGCAGTCAGAAGAGGCAATAACCTGTGTTCAACCATGCACTCAAACTTCCTCTTTAAAGAATTTGTGAGAAGAGTACAGTTTTCCAAGGGGTGATTTGCAGCCCTGATCTAAACGAARGAGGAGGTGCTGCAGGTTGCAAAGTCACACTGTCACCGAAATTGGGAATAAACCTCGTAACACCAATGTAGTGTTAAAAGGCAGGCATTCTTTATTGGCAGCGCTGGGAACACGGGGGATCGCTCCACCACAGCGTGTTCAGTTTGCTGCAACTTTCRTCACAAACTTATACAGTAGAATCTTGCATATACATGACATTACATCACACACTTATGCATATGCATAGCTTGTCCCCGCTTCACATTAAAATGAGCTCTCCTCCCACTTGCGCCTGCGCGTTGTTTCTTGGTAGTGGTCGTCAGGGGTCGTGGGGATGAAGGCTAGCGGTTCCTCTTCGTCACCGCTGGTAACCTTTTGTTCGTGTGCAGACTCAGTTATTCCTTGGCTTTTATCCGAACCGAAGGGTTCGTTTCAACTGGTTTCTTAAGGCATCAGTTGTTTTCCACAATAGCTCATTAATCATCTTCTAATAATTAACAAAGCATCAGTCCTGTAAGTTCTTAGTTCTCATCAGGAACATCAGGAACCAGTCTTTGTTTTGTAAGTACCGAACACCCACTACTGCCCATCAACTATAATCATGACCCAAAACCCAAAATCCAAACACAATTATTTAATTCTAAGAACATTCGCTTCTGCCAGTAAGTAATCCTATATGATCATTGAACTACGACTGGTTTTTAACCCAGCCCTGGCCTGGGACCTTACAGGGGACTGTAAAGTGTAGCAGCATCATAGTTTTAATCATTTTGTAGCCTGCAACATTTCCCCCCTTTGGAAGTTTTGAAATAATSATATATTTATTTTTCAATACTTCCACAAATCAATATTCTATTCTTCTTTTTAGCGAATGATGGTGGGAGCATCATTAATTGGACCGTTTACACTCTGATGTCGCCCTTCAGCTATCACAAGTGTAATTTTACGATCTACAGCAGCTCTTTTTGTGAACTTCTTTTTCAAACAATGATAAATGAGCAATACTACTAAAAGTATTAACAGTAACAATAACACCGTKCCAATTATGGATTTTACCCAGGAACTCAGGTTCCATCCCAATCCACTAAAAATTTTATCAAGCCAATTTTCCTGCATGTCTTTTTGAATTTCTTGGGTATCCTTTTCTATTTGCCCTAACAAATCTAAATCATGTTCAACGTCTTGAGTAACATTTGGGATATGTATACAACAATGATCTGTTCTGTCCTTCAGATATCCACAAACTCCATGTTCTTTTAGTAAGAGCATATCCAAAGCCATTCTATTTTGTAATGTCATTTTTGAGGTTGCTTGTAACTGTAAATTCAGTTGTTTGAATCCTTTTCTTGTCACATTAGCCAATTTTTCTACTTGTCCTGTCAGTCTATATATCMAAGCTCTATTTCTATAACTTGACCAAGGGGTCAATAGAGATTCTAAAGCCCATCCAATTCTCACTCCTACTGAGGGTTCATTCCATTCTGCATCATCAGTTTGTGATCTTTTTGTCTGTACTAATTTCAATTTTTCAAGGTCTCCTTTAAAAGGAGCTTTCTTCCAAATTGGACATAATGTTGGCATTCCTAAAGTAATTTGCTGTACTTTCCCATCCAGTGATAAGTGGGTGGTCCAAGTTCCATCACTCATTGCCCAAACTAGATGTCCTGGACTTTGAATGGTAGATTTTCTACAACTAAATATTACACCTTTCTTAATTTTATACGGATCACTTAAAAGTAAATCATTCTTGAGTCCTCTGCACCAACATCCATACTTCAATGCGGCTGCTAAGGGAGGGATATCTTGAATTGCTCTATTAACTGTACTACAATTATATATCTTTTTGCAGCTCCACCAAGATACTATATTTGCCTTTTTTCGGGAAGTAGTTTCCTTGTCATTAATGACTGATTGAGCTGTAAAAACTATCCCATCCCAAGTAAAACACCAGGAGATATTAGCTATATATTGAAATTGAGATAGGATGGTTATTGACCATACTGAGTCCCATGCGACCTTTACTTCTTGTTTAGTTTGCTTATTTTCCCTACATTTCCATTCTAGGATCACTTGACTGACATTCTTCTTAATTTGCTCTGCGTAATCACAAGAACCCCAAAAGTTAATAYCACCTGCTTGGGTGAAATTGTGATATGGCGAACCTACTCCCAATGCATCACATTCCTTTTTACTATTTACAATTTCCGTTTTTGSCACCCATTCTAATTGTTCTTTCCATTTTTGTTTTGAAACTTGTTCACAATGAGTATTATTTCGGCGAAGCCCACCATTACTCAAATTTGTCGTTAGGATTCCCCATGGAATTGATTCACCCACTGCTCTAGGGATTGGGAGGCATGCCGTTATTTGAGTTACATTTTGCAAATTAGCAAACTCTTTTATCAATCCTATCAYCAAATTCTCTTCTGGAGTTCTCCTTGGAATGTGTATTAACTGTTCTGCTTCTATTGATGACAATTCCCCATTTTCTGCTCCTTTTCCTATTTGGTCTCCCTTCCCTCCGAAAAATGCTCCCATCATCATTAATTGCYAAATCAAAATCCATTTTTTCCGTATTTTACAATGATAGCTTTCTCTTTCAAGCATATTTCAAAGTTAATTTTGCAGTCTCTGGGTCCCTATTGACAATTCTCCACGATGGGGCCTTCTTTACTCGAGTGTAATGTATCCACGGTTCCACTCCTCCTACTTTGATTGCAGTGTAGGTTGTTAACAATACCTGGAAGGGTCCCTTCCACTTCTCCTGCAGTGGTTCAGAGTTCCAAGTCCTTATATAAACGAGATCACCTGGCTGATACTGATGTACAGGCGTATCCAAGGCAAGTGATCTAGTCAGCACAACATATCTCCGGAGTGCTCCAAGGACTTTCCCTAAAAAAATCAAATATCTTTTTAGAACAGTTTCCCCAGTTACCTTCATATCCCCTGGGATTAAAGGAGTTTGATAGGATTTGCCATACAGAATTTCGTATGGGCTTATACCATTTCTTGATCCTGGTTGGATCCTGATTCTCAAGAGAGCTAACGGTAAAGTCTGTGGCCATTTTAAAGATGTTTCCTGGCAAATTTTACTTATTTGTCTTTTCAGTGTTTGATTCATCCTCTCTATTTTCCCACTCGACTGTGGTCTCCAGGGGGTATGTAGGTCCCATTTTATGCCCAAGGTTTTACTTATTTGTTGGACTATTTCTGCCACAAAATGCGGTCCTCTATCAGAGGACATTCCCAGTGGCACCCCAAATCTGGGTATTACCTCTTTCAATAACATTTTAACCACATCTCTGGCTTTGTTGGTGCGGCAAGGGAAGGCTTCTGGCCATCCAGAAAATGTATCGATTAGTACTAACAAATACCTACATCCATTTTGTCTGGGTAACTCAGAAAAATCAATTTGCCAATAATCTCCGGGAGAATTCCCTTGCTTTGTTACTCCTAAAGGTGGTCTCTTTTGGTTCAGAGGATTATTTTTATGACAGATWAGACACTYRGCBRCTATTGATTTAACTATTCCTGTCATTCCTACACACACTACMGAGGTTTTCAAACTTGAAACCATRGCATCTACTCCCCAATGTGTTTGCTCATGTTTTTCTTTTGCAAGTTCTGTCATKACTTGTGGAGTTACTATTACCTGTTTCTCTGGTGTTACCCACCACCCTTCTCCGTTTCGGGACGCCTTTAGTTCTTCCGCTAATTGATCATCCAATTTACTATACCTCGGTTTTGAATCTGGAA
>JASVER010000082.1:4927510-4991798 GCA_030449065.1 Oceanodroma leucorhoa | reverse complement strand
GGGGTGAGCAGTTGCATTGTGTATCGCTTGTTTTGTATATTCTGTTATTGTTGTTATCATTGTTATTATCACTGTTCTACTTTGTTCTATTTCCATTATTAAACTGTTTTTATCTCAACCCGCGGGTTTTTCCTCCGTGTGCCCTCCCGATCCTCTCCCCCATCCTACCGGAGTGGGGGGGTGAGCGAGCGGCTGCGTGGTGTTTGGTTGCTGGCTGGGGCTAAACCACGACAGGCACCAACATTTTTTGATCCCTTCTCAAACCTAGACTTAAATGGGGGGGGAGTGTCACGTATATTTGGAAATAATTAACTGCCCTCCATACACTTTAAAAATTATGTAGAATAAATGCAGTTTAAACATAGCTCTATTAATTTTGGTCAATACTTTTTATATACAATGTATCAATACTGGGGGAAAAAAAATATTTTTAAGTTGCAAACCTTCTACCACATAGGTGCAAATGTACATGGAGAGTGCAAGTTTTTGCATCGGGGGATCCCAGAGCAGTCTGTACACAAATTCCCTCTCTCATCTCTTTACAAATATTTTACACACCTCAGTCTTTTGACACAGTCAGGTCACCGTACATAAACACTAATGTTTAACGCTTGCCCTCCTCCGTCCCCACCTAACACACGCAATTATGAACTTGCTCGTCACTGGCGAAACATCTTTAATTGTGGCAGCTGCTCAACACATCAAAACCATTCAGCGATGAGCAAAGTGAAAAATGCCGTATACAGCGGGAACAAGAACAGGCAGCTAAATTCCTTGCTCTACAAAAAGTTCTGTGGGTTCCTTATTGGACACAGATGTTTGGCGCTTTTGGTATTTTATCCAAAACAGCATAATCAACAGCACTCCATCGGCACTGGTGTTTTGATTCAAGACTCAGACAGGGGCAAAGAGCTTTTGATGATCTGCATTATCCTCGCTCTTCACGGCAAGGAAGAAAGAGAGAGAAACGGATGGACAGACAGATAGAAAGGTCTCCTGTCCTCTTGATCAGACCCCACCACCATCAGATTGTAAGATCAGGAAAGGATGCTACGTCCTAGAATCACCATAGGATCCTAGAATGGCTTGGGTTGGAAAGGACCTTAAAGATCACCTAGTTCCAACCCCCCTGCCATGGGCAGGGACACCTTCCACTAGGCCACGTTGCTCAAAGCCCCATCCAACCTGCCCTTGAACACTTCCAGGGATAGGGCATCCACAACTTCTCTGGGCAACCTGTTCCAGTGCCCCATCACCCTCACAGTGAAGATGTCGGACACCGAAAGCGGCCAAACCGTGACGGCACGGAGCTCTGCATGGGCTCATCCACTCTGCCAGGAGCTGCTTATTGAAATTATTGGCAACCTGCTCTCTGAAAACTCCCCAAAGTCCTCTCCATCGAGGAAAAGACTTGGCATTTCACAGTAACATAGTTCTCAGATCAAGGCTGTGGCTCTTCCTATCCCCATTAAAATGTAACCACTTCAAAAAATTACAGCTCCTACAAAGCAAGCAAAAATGTTGTCGATTTTTTGTTGGCTAAAGAATCTCAAGACTAAGATGGATTGATAAAGGATGGGTTTCACAAAAAGCATGTTTATCTTTGCGCAAAACCAGACCGAGAAGAACAAGAGACTGCAAATTAAACATCTCCATGCTAAAGAAATATTTCCGAGGAATAGTAAAGAACAAACTCTTAGGGAAAAATAATGACTTTTCAGGATGTTAGCTAATTGTCCCTGTGCTCCCATCAAAATCTATTAGTGATGGCAACAGGATACCTTGTTAGCAACTAACATTATTCATGTCTCAGAACACGGGCAGTAAATGCTGGGGTTTAATTCAAAATCATGTGGAATCTTCCTCTGCTCTGATTTTATTTTATGCCAAAAGTCACCGCTCACGCTCACTCAAAGTGACATGTGCATCCTGACATGCAGTTCTCAAGCTACCCAAACTACTTGCTTTAAATTACCTGGCAGAGAAGTTGTATGTTTCTTGATTCAAAACCTTGAGTGTATTGCTACATCACTTCTTCGTATACACAAAGCTGCCAAACTGAATTTCAGGTCTCTCAGTCACGACAGGTATTAACATGGGGTTTCAAGCAGATGAACACCAGGTCCAATTCTGGCATGCCTTCTAGGAAGGCAAAAATAAAGTTATCACCCTCAACTGCCCCGCCACGGGCACTCCTGCAGCCCCAAACTGATCGCCACAGGCCACGGGGATCAGTGTTTCAGCTATAAACACCCTATTCACATGGCACTTTTTATTGGGGCATGTCAAAGCACTTTAATGCAAAAGATCAAGAAAGTCCCTCAGCTTTTCTCAGTAAGCAAGTGTTATGTTACTCATCAGGAAAATGAAGACATAGATGCCTAAATAATCTGCAGCAGAGCTGGAAAAGGAAAGCAAAAAATTACTGCAGCCCAGCCCACCCCTCCTTTCTCTTGCTACAGCACACAAGCAGCAAAAAGAGAATACAGTTAATGGGAAAATGATAGAAATAAAATATGCAGAAGAAGGATTGTTTTAACCCCATAAATTAAAGCCCAGCCCTCAGACAGACCTGTCATCCTAGAGCAAGGACTGCTCCAGACTGAGCGATGTGAGATATCCACTTCAAATCTCTTTTCAGGTGCAGTTTGCCTTAAAACTTAGTTTTTGCACCTTGCCACAGAATGTATTTTTAAAGCGTGACTGGTTCCATGATACAAGGACCTTGAGAAGAGTCCAGCTCCCATCGCAAATGTACGTCCTCAGAAAACCAAGACCAGAAACACTGGGCAAAGGCAGTACTGTGGCAAATTCACATTGCAATATTTGCAATAATTTTAATTACACTGGAGAATTTTCCATGTGCTTCTTTTGGGCGCCTCTAAGTCGTTTCAATCAAGAATGCGCTATTAACGTATTTGTTGATCTTCACTGTTAAAGCAACAATTAAAACTAAAGCCTCAACACTGCCATGTGGCATTTACAGTAATGTAAATAATATTCTTAGCTGTAACTACTGGTTTTACCTTTCCTACGACGTATTTATACCTTGCATGTTTTCCATACAAGTTTCAAACTGTACAAATCTTCCCGTCACTTGCTTTGGAAGAAGTTAAAAACCCCAAAACTTTAATATTTTAAGATTTGCAGACAATTTGCATCAATCACCACCCTTTCTCTGCGCAAAGGAGACTTAATTTTTACCAGTGTCTCCCACTTTCGCCAGCAGCAAGACGACGAGGCGGATGATAACAGCAACGGCTGACCGAGGTCTCCTCTGAGATTTGGCCCAAAACGTTCTAGGTGCTAACACCACAGCCGACACTTAGGAAGTCCTCCAAAATCCTTACCCCAAAACCTGTGTTTAAATGTAATTAGTTTTTGTACTTACTTAAACGAGAGCAAAAGACATTGGCTGAAATTCAGTTTCAAGGCAGGCTCACTCACCCCATCCCCCTTTCCCTGCCTCCATAAAGCCTTTCCTTCTGGATTCACTTTAATGAACAACTGATCGAAACTGCATCCCGAGGGAGCAAACAGAGCTGCGACTCCCACTTTGATCTCTTCCCCATGGAGAAACGCGCTCCCTGCCTAGCTTGCAAGATGTTCATTTGATTGACGTTTGCTCTGATGTGCAAACTGCTTTGAACTTCAGACATTAAATTCCCATCAGGCTGCACTCATTTTTATTCTCCTTCAACAGGATTTACAAGCAGGAGATCAGCAAGCGTAGAAGATAAAATAAATTTGCAGAAGCTTTGAATCTTACATCAAAACAGCGCTCAAGTGAGTTCCAATTGGATTTTGTTCGGCCTGAATTTACAGTGTAAATCAACCTCTTTTGCACAGTTTCAGTTCAGGGAAAAATGAGGGAGCTGCATATAAAAATGACACTTGAGCAGCTACTAAGGGGTTCTCATTGTTTTAAGACTCATTTCTTTTCCTCTCTTTCCGTTCATACAAATTTAAAGCTGATTTTAGTATGCAAATGAAATTACATAAGTTCATTGAAAATTCAGCATTTCCTTTGAAATTCACAACTAGGCACGTTTTCTTGATTCTAAGGCAAGACTTTAACTCATATTTTACATTCTTAAATAAATACTTAAATAGATGGTTCCCACTGCATCTAAACAGAATGCTGGAAAACAATGTTTTTATGAATAAATTCAACAAAAAAAAGCTACCGATGATTCAGTTAACCAGTTTCTTCTGGCAAAGCATAGAAGTTGTTCCAATTATTTCAACTACTGCTTGAAAAAGTCAAAGTATGCTTGCTCTCAGATCTAAAGAAAGTGTATTATTGGAAGGAAGACTGCAACCCAGTAACACAAACCATTCCAAAAACCACTTTTTCATGAGGAACTCGGCCACTTCATGAAGTAAAAGCAACAGTCCAAGAGAGCAATTTCCTAAATACCTGTTACAGTTTATGGACAAAACAAGGTCATGCCAAGACTAGCACTATGCACGCACCCTATGTTTTCTAGAAACCCACATGTGTTACTGTAGTCTGATACTCTGCAAGAATAGCAAATACATCTTAAATTTCATTTAGTGTGGCCCACCCACTTCTCTTTTGGAAGTGCAGCTCTTCAGATATTGCGGCGACTGAAGGAACTGAATGGGATTCCCGTTATCTCCCACTTAACTGCTCCAGACAGGAAAGATAAACACAGAAAGAGCTGCGATAAAATTGAACTGCATTAGCAAATATTTAACCATCTGTTTAAAAAAGAAAAAACCAGACCACTTCTGAAGGCGGTATCACAGTCAAGGAGTAAATGATTTTCAAAAATAGGTTTGTAAACTCACTTATTCAAACAGCTCTATTAATGTTTGTAACGCAACACTGCCAAGTAGTATGTTTTACCAACAAATATTTCTCCATTCCATCTCCTTTCACAAATTAAGATAAATGTATTCCCTAAGCTCTTATCAGCATAGTTAAATAAAGAACAAAAATAGATTTCCAGCCACCTTGAAACATATATGTTAGCAGCAGAAGCAAGAGCATTAATGAATGGCAATGCTCCTCTAAAGGTATGTTTTCTGGAGACCTATGACAACTTTCCATCAAAACCAGGAGTGAAATTAATTTCTGTCCTCCAGGGTAGAAGCGAAGAGAAAGGGGGATGTTTTCACCCGCACACGTGTACTCACGTCCCATCTGCAGGCGTAGGGTTATCTGGGGACCGCGGTCGGCCATGCCACCCCTTGCAGCAGCAAGGCACCATGCGGGGCGGCTTCCCACCCTTCTCTCCCCGCTCAGGTCCCGGCCGCAGGCAGCTCAAGGAAACCGTTTCCTACCTTCTCTCACAGACACACAAGGACATGAAATGCTGTAGCACAGCAGAGCATGACAGGTCTTAAAAGCGGGCAGGAGAGGAGGGGGATTGAGATTGGGTTAGGAAAGATTTTTTTCTCTCTCTTTAAAGGCATCGTCTCTTTTTGTTGGAAAAGCTGCACAGGCAGCTGCGTGTTTCCTCACAAATGCATCTGAATAAGAAGTTCTAGTCTCTTTTTTTTGGAAGGTCACCTTACTGCAGATATGCAGGGCTTTGCTATGTTGAGAAAACCACTGGAGTGTACGCTGTGGCACCAATTCTGTAAAGTACGTACTTGCAACTGCGTCTTCACGTGTACTTATGGTGCGAACGCAACTTTAGCTTACCTGGCAAAACTGGAACTATATAAAGCTGCTTCTGAAAGTCACCTACGAGAGCCAGTTAGCATCAATCACAGCTTCTCCTGAAAAAGGCATTTTGTATACCAGGTAGATGACGAATACTCAAAGATTACACACATTATCAGAATTACCCTTTCTTTTTGTGTGGAAAGATTTTGATTTTCTTTCACCTGCAAATATCCAATATAAAACACCTACACGTTTGATCTACATGTTGCCATCCAGCCCAACACCATTTTTATGAAGAAAGCTATTTCAGTTGTCATTCACAAGTCAGACCACGCAGACCTGCAAAGTTACAACCCCACGCAAAGCTAATGCTTCCAAATCTGTTTCCCGAAACTCGTTTCTTAAGACCTTATTTAGACACTTTCCACAACTGACACGTATCCCGTAAGTTCCCACTGAAGGTGCAGAGAAGCTGCAGGTGCTCAGTACTTCTGATAAATAAAAACTGTTTATTCTTTCCCCTGCCCTCTTGCTGACACTCTGCTATAGCCCCATCTGCACCCCATGGACATCAGGCCATTTCAGTTCCAAGACTTCCTAAAGACCCGCCGATGGCTTTCTCAGGAACGAAGCATCTCAGGCATGACAAACAGGAGACAGTGTCTTCTACACAAAGGTATTTACCCTCTTAAGAAGAAAGACACTTTAATTAAAACATTGTCTTGTAAATAACCACCCAAGTCAATCATGATAGGGAATGTCTGGAGACAGCATGAAATCTGTTTCTCATGGCTTCTTCAGCAGCCTTTATTAGTGAGGAAACACAAAGCCTTATTTTTCCAGCAGGGATTTCTTCAAGGATTAGAAGATGCACATCACTTGACATCCATTTTCCTTACCTCCCACCAGTGTACTCATCCATTTTGCTAAGAGCCCAGAGCACTTTATCCACATTAACTCTGTCTGGTTGGAGCAATGCCTCTTCTCAACCACTATGGGTGCTTCCTCGATGCGGCACACAGCCCTGGGAAAAGGAGCAAGTCTCCAGGCTCTGACCCCACGCACATAGAGCCCACATGGTAGGGCAGATACCGGATCTTCGTACCGTCCACTTCTGAGCTTGTCTGAAAGCTACGCTCTCCGGTTGCTCTTCTCAACTGTTGTCTCTTCCTCCATTGCCATCATGGTTTTTTTCTATTCCCAAACCTTGATTAAGTGGAACTCAAAATGCAAACAGCTATATCTGCAGTAAGGAGCAGCAAAAACTAAGGAAAAACATATAGCCCCTGCTTTGTTGCTCCAATTGAGCAGTTCACCTCTACTTAGCAGTACTTTCATACATACTTAAGCGTATGATTAATTTCCCTTTACACAAGCACATGCTGAAATGCTTTGGTAAACTGGGTGACCATAAGTGTATGATTAAATGTTTGTTGAACTAAGGCCTATGGAAAAATTCCTTGCCAAAACCGCTCAATAACCACCAACTGCACTGCCTCATCAAGCTGATTTAGAATCATAGAATCATTAAGGTTGGAAAAGACCTCTAAGATCATCAAGTCCAACCATCAACCCAACACCACCATGCCCACTAAACCATGTCCCGAAGTGCCACATCCACATGTTTTTTGAACGCTTCCAGTGATGGTGACTCCACCACTTCCCTGGGCAGCCTGTTCCAATGCCTGACTACCCTTTCGGGGAAGAAATGTTTCCTAATGTCCAATCTAAACCTCCCCTGGCGCAACTTGAGGCCATTTCCTCTCATCCTATCGCTTGTTACTTGGGAGAAGAGACCAACACCTCTCTACAGCCTCCTGTCAGGTAGTTGCAGAGAGCGATAAGGTCTCCTCTCAGCCTCCTCTTCTCCAGGCTAAACACCCCCAGCTCCCTCAGCCGCTCCTCATCAGACCTGTTCTCCAGACCCTTCACCAGCCTCGTCGCCCTTCTCTGGACACGCTCCAGCACCTCAATGTCCTTCTTGTAGTGAGGGGCCCAAAACTGAACGCAGTATTCGAGGTGCGGCCTCACCGGTGCCGAGTACAGGGGCACGATCACCTCCCTGCTCCTGCTGGCCACACTATTCCTGACACAGGCCAGGATGCCGTTGGCCTTCTTGGCCACCTGGGCACATGCCGGCTCATGTTCAGCCAGCTGTCGACCAACACCCCCAGGTCCTTTTCCGCCGGGCAGCTTTCCAGCCACTCTTCCCCAAGCCGGTAGCGTTGCCTGGGGTTGTTGTGACCGAAGTGCAGGACCCGGCACTTGGCCTTGTTGAACCTCATGCAGTTGGCCTCGGCCCATCGATCCAGCCTGTCCAGATCCCTCTGCAGAGCCTTCCTACCCTCAGGCAGATCAACGCTCCCGCCCAACTTGGTGTCATCTGCAAACATACTGAGGGTGCACTCAATCCCCTCATTTTTATCAGCCATCTGGACAAGACCGGCCCCAAAACTGAGCCCTGGGGAACACCGCTCGTGACCGGCTGCCAACTGGATTTAACTCCGTTCACCCCAACTCTCTGGGCTCGGCCGTCCAGCCAGCTTTTTACCCAGCAAAGAGTACACCCGCCTAAGCCATGAGCCACCAGCTTCTCTAGGAGAATGTTGTGGGAGACAGCGTATTCTATATATGTATTCTAAATATATTCTATATATTTTGCGTATTCTAATTTATTAATTTTCACCACTTTCCATAACAAGCTAGTTCCATTGCACAAACCTGCCTTGGTGGGGAGAACAAATACATGATTGCTAATACTTAGACTAGTTAGGCCAGTATATGTTGGGTACAAGATAGCAACCGAAAGCACAGTCAGGCTGTTAATTTCCATTCAGAACTAGCCACTATGGACTGGAATCACAGTCACATGGAAACGTACTCATTGGGCTCTTCACCATAAAAGCCAACACCACATAATGGCAATAAAATAAATATTGTTTTCCTTGTCATATCTCACTACTACTCAACTAAACAAGCAATTTAAATTGCCAGGTTCATTTTATATCCCGGTTCGTGTTTTGTTAATCCTATTTCGTATCATTTATTTCTAGTCACCAGGTGTGGTACTCTCACAGTTTCTCTCAAGCCACACAGCAAATTGTCTTCTAAGCCAAGGCTCAGATTTTCAAGATAAATACAAGCAAATACAAGGCCACACATGGATAATTTTGTTAATGCTAACAACAAATATAAACTAAATAAAGATACCAAGCCATTAAAAAAGCCTCAAAATAAATCCCCTCTCTACACAACAGTTCATCATCTCTACTTTACACAGATAGTGTAAATACCTTCCCACCTAATTTTTCCAAAACAAACCCAAACTTGCTGCATTCCTAAAGCAACGTCACTAAGCTAGACAGCAGTGTGAAAGGCTGATGGAGGAATCACCTGACAACATGAAGTGCCCTCAGATTTACAAACGTCATCATGCATTTAGAGGCTGAACACCGTGTGATGAACAACCTTAAATATTCTGGGACAAGCCTTCAAATTTACCTTAAAAATATACCCTGAAGGTAGGCGTTTCTGACACTGTTCTTGCACCAAATGTTTACTCAAGTAAAGAGGCCACATGATGAAACACCTCCCTCCACCCAGAAAAAGAATACACAAAGTTAAGCAGTTGTAACACAAACATTTCACAACCCTCCTGAAAGAAAAACCATAGCCCTAAGGACGCACACATTTTCAGAAGATTCTTTGCTTTAGATTGTAACTTGAAAACAGCAAATAGCACAGACAAATCTGTGTCTTTTTCAGCGTGACCTCTTCTATAGCAGCAGCTGATAAATGCTCTAAACCAAACTATTATAATTATTGTTGCTCTAATTCCAGCACTCTTCCGCCCAACACTCACACACATCTTTTAAACGTCAAGGATAAGCTGTTACCAGCAAAAGCACACCTAACTTAACTCCTCACTAGTGCAGACATCCTCACAGCTGGACCAAGTTAGTCCAAAAATTACAGGTGGAAGCGTTCAAGTAAATCGGTAGCCTTCAAAATATGATCACAATATCCAGGTGGGAGATACTCGTGTCTGTGTTTTAAAAATAATTCCTAAATCCACGTTCAAACACTCATACGTGTGTTCCAGTTCCCCAAAATCTGATCATTAAGGTAGGTATCTTCACTTTTAGTATTTTCTGTCAAAAGTCTCAGTCTATGTGTCTCTCTGGACAAAAAAAAAAAAAAAAGCTATTGGTGATTTCCAATACGCCTGCCTGCAAAGACACCGGCCCCACTGGCCGTTTCCTCCCTTTTTAACCAGGGTTGGAGGTGACCAAGGGGGAGAAACAGGATTCTAACGAGCAAGAAGTATTTTCATTTTTATGGAAGGCTTCTGCTTAAAAAGAAAGTTATCTCATTTTGGCATTTCTATTAAAAATTAATCTCTTTTCTGGAGGGGCAGGAAGACGAGGGCAGGTTTTGAAGTAGCTGAAGATGCTGGGCAGGGGAATGGCATGAGGTGCCCTCCTGCCCGTGTGAACCGTTTTACTGTCCCCGTTAGCAGGCTTGTGTCAAACATAAGACCTAATAACACCACCTTGGATATCAACATTAGCTTTTCCCCCCGACATTTTTAACTAAAATGGGGAATCTCCCAGAAGGGAGATGCCACAGAGAAGGAAAATGAAAGGAAGAGCAGCCGGCGGGAGAGGCAGAAGGGGGAGAAACGACAAATAAAATGATGGAAGAAGCATTTAGACAATCGGGCCATTAACAAAGCACGGCACCAATAACAACTTTGAAGTTAAGTTTCACAAGAAAAACATGTTTTTCCATTCTTTATTTGTATGACTTGCAGACAATTTCCCAAAGACAGCAGTGGGTATATTTTGGATGGTCCGATAAGMCACCATTCTTCAACCATACATAGTCGACTAGGTTTTGCCCAAGTGCTGCCTGGAAGATCCTGCAGACTGATAGACTGGTCTGGTAATCACTTTAGCAGATTTAATATTATCAAGCCAAGTAACTAAATAATGAGAATCATATTGTAGAGCCTGAAYGAGGAGCTCTGCAAATAGAAAATTCATCCCTCTGCTTTGCCAGCTGTGACCTCCAGTTTGTTTTTTAAACCACTTACTGTGAAGGATCCTCTGCAAGTCCACCATGAGCAAAGAAATTTCTAAAGGACTTCCAAGCTAAGTAATTTTGGAGGACAAAGTGAAAGGAAATTCATTAAAGTTTCCAGACTAGGAGTAGACCTTTTTTTTTTTTTTTTTTTGTAATGAAAAATTATGCAATACTGTCAAGGGGGTTATAAATCTCCTCATTCCTCCTTCTCTTCACCCCTTGCTTGCAAGGTGTTACTGCTGGCTGGTGGTCCCTGCACGGAGAGATCAGAGGGCAGAAAGGTTTTCATCCTCATCTAATTCTTGACCTTTCTACTAACGCTGCCAACAGTCTGGCCATTGAGCACCAGAAGTGCCAGAATTTTAYGTACGCACCTTGTCCAGTTGGAACTGCACTGAGACCGCCAAATCCGTGCACAACCCAACAGCAGGTACCCCCTTCTTTGGAGCCATCTGAGGCTTAACCCTATCGAGATTTCATACTTTCATGCCAATCAAAACAAACACAAGACAAGCAAGTGGCCTTTCTCTCCAGACACAGATTCATACCGCATATTTGAAAGCAGTGAATATTTTAAATCCTTATACAAACAAAGGTTAATGCCATACTTCAGAAAAGATGAAAGCACGCTGTCATTATGAGAAGAGCTGTCTTATAGAGTTAGATTGCAGAAAGTGCTTTTAATATTTATCACCCAAATTACCCTCCTCTCTCTAAAATGTTTTTAAATCAGACTGAGATATAAACAATGAAAATATACTCTGTAATCAAGGTTTGCATAAACGGAAAGTTACTCTTGTTCTTTTCTAGCGCATATGGAAGTAAATGTTTAAAATGTTGAGCATTTAAAAGAAATTATTACGCTTTTATTGGAAAAATCAGATCTTGTATCACACCTTCCTACAATTTGGAAACCCAAAGAAGTTTCTGCAAATACTCAGCASAATAAAACATGATTAAAGACAACGAACTGCCTGGATTTAGACTATTCAAAACTCCTGTATTTAAAAACAAAACAAGTTGAAAATGAACAAATTCCGYTTCCAAGCAATGTACTCAATTTCACTAAACCTCTGTGTATCAAACAGCAGCATGTCAACTTGACTAAATTGTAATGTATTATTTTTAGCATGTGATGTACTGACCAACTCGTGATTTTAGTTACTGCACTTCAAAGGGGGGGGGGGCAGGGGGGAAAGTCCCATGACCAGCTTCAGAAGAGTTATTCAGGTTAAGCAGTGTCTCASTGCAAAAACGGTATCTTGGATATAGACAGACTCATTTTGTATAGAAGACTATTCCATGMAATTAACGGTTGAACAAACTTTTTTCCTTTTTGTTTCATTTTACAATCCATCACAGCTCAGTCCCAGTTCTTACTTAGCACTCCTCATTAAATGTGTGTGTAGTAGAAGTGTAAAAGAATAYGAGGACAAGATAAGGAACACCTTTGGAGCACTGTCTTCCCCCTTTTTCAGAGTTACCAGGAGTGCCAGAAAAATACAGGCTATTTTTGCAAAGAAAGCATCTTTTTTCTTCACATATGAAATGACAGCATAAGTAATTTCAGAATTTAATACTTACTCCATCATAGATGGTGGAATAGTACAGCAGTCTTGGATTGCAGTCAAGGGCGACGTGAGATGAGCAGTATATGATGCTTCCACTACTTGCTTGTTACGATTCACAACATCCAAGTAACGGTTAAATTTCTCACGAATTTTTTTTGCCAACTGAAAGAAAAATAATAAGAAGAAAGATTGAAATTAAGCCAGTTTCTCCATATTACCCCGTTTCTTATTAACCAACTTAAATGGAAGGTAAAAACTGCCTATGTTAATGGTAATAGTTGTCTGCTTTGCTCATTGTACTTCTATTTTGGTGGCTTAAGCACTGTGAAGTGAAGTAATAATATTGGCCACAGAAAGCAGTCTATAAAAAAAGATAAAATRCATTTACCATCTAGCAATGGGTACTTGAACATAGAGTTTTGCATGTATGAAAAGTGACATTTCCATTACATCAAACTTCCCTTTCATTAAGGACTGACACCTGGATGTGACTCTACCTATGCCACTGGCTTACCACCGAAGCTCTCCAAAATGCTGCTCTTACTGCTTCAGGAGCAAACAGCCACCAGCACATCTGCCAGTGCACTGAATTTATTTAAGGGAACAAGCTCAGGATCCAGGCAACCCCAAATACTGCCATGCATATTTCTCTGTTCATCAACAGCCTCCTCAGTCAGGTGGATCTGCACAGAAGTATTTCACAACTCCTTTCATGTAGTTCTCCTCACTGCAATTTGGGCAAAATAAGCCATCCCAGTTCTTGCTTTTTTCTTTGTAACCCCTGCTGCTCTCCTGCAGGGCACCACGGGCTCTTAGCTGAGATTCTTCTGAGTGATTTTCTTCATCGATCTAGCAGCTCACAGCAGCTAGTCATAAGCTACAACAGTTTTGAGCACAAACTTCAACAACAAAATGAAAAATCTAATTGACATTATATTACAACAGAAAGAAAATAATGACAACCGTCTTGCACAGGTGAAATTCTTCCACAAGCCTTTTGTTGTCAGAGGTCCCTCTGATGAAGGCAGCCACTTATAAATCAGGACAAGGTTTAGAGGTTACACTATTACTTGTAAGAGCAGATGATCATATTTCTCTCCTTTCAGAAAGTGAAARCAAACACACTGTCATCCCTCCCCAGCAATTCTCAGGCCTTTAAAAAAATTATASTGCCTAACTTCAGAAATAGCAAATTGGGTACTTCAGCCCTTCTCTTTAAATGTTTCTTAAAAAAATAAAAAATTTAAAAAAAAAATCAAGTCAACAAATTTGTGCAAACAGATACTTCTGAGCTCCGCATCGGGGCTTGCTGGTGTGCGATTCGAAGGCATGGTCGTGCCCGTGCCTTTTGCAGGCAGAGCCCCGTGCTCTCTCCGTGCCAGGCAGATTCAAAGCTGCCCGAACGCACAGGGTGTTAACAAGGGTAGAGCCTGCCGGGACACATCACAGCCCTRCTGATGCTGTCGGATAAGAGCTCGCTTGTGTCTAGTTCATTAGGCTCTTCACAATGAGTCCGGCTAATGACTTTGCAGGGGAAAATTGGAAGGGAAAATCTGTGGCTGTTATTTGAGCAAATGTGACAGTAAACACAGTTAYTAGGAAGCATCAGGTTTTACAAGAAACATTTACTGACACTTTTGCTCATAGTCTTTCATTMAAAGCGAGAAATTAATGAAATGAATCAGGCACGTACAAAACTTGCTCTGGCACATTCGGTACCCTTTTCACACCAACATATCTATTACACTTGATCATCCTCCAGATGCGTAGTAAATGAAAGAGAAGCATCTCTAAGCAATATACTGCAGTGTTGGATACTCAGAAATATTGCATTTTGCATTTCTGCAAAATTTTTTTCAGAGCTAAAGTTAGCTCGTTAATTCATAACACTCATCTCTCCTGCTCCCTGTACACTCCAAACTCCACGGGGATGATTTAACGGTGCCGCTACGTTTGTGTGCTGAGAAACAGTCGGTTGTTCCAGATCCCCTGGACTGACAAATGTCTTTCCTAACTATTATTAACAGGACATTTCATCATGATTTACTTCGTTATGCGAATAACGAGGCCCACACTGATAACAGCATTGCCTTTGCCTCCATTGTTCCCMGCAAATGCTGCAGCTCAACGACAGGTCTCCTAGGAGCACAGGTTTTAATAGGACCTTGCTCAAATGACTTGCAGAATTATAYCTAATTAGTTTTGTAGAATGATTTATTGCCAAGGCACCAGAGGACTACTAATGGTCTCCTCCACGTTAGGCATCCAACACTATTAAATTGCTCCCARTTGTTAGATAATAAGCTGCCGGGTAGTTCCTTTTCTATTTTCTGGTCTTTTTGTCTAACTGTACTCCTCAAATGTGTCCTTGAGAAGTGTATTCTTCTGGAGGGCCTCAAACATACACAAGCTAAATTCCCTAAAYTGAAGCATTTAAGTTTCATGGTTGCAAAGTTCCTCTCTCAGTTTGGGCAAATGAAATACCTGTGCTTAAGCTCTACATAAACCAGATACTTGAATCTATACACTTCTTTCTTTGTTTCCCTACCTGAAATCGCGAAAAGGGGAGCGAGCTTAAGTTTGCTGAAAAAAAAGGACCGTGCGACCATCATTAGCAATAAGAAAACTAACACGGAGCGTCAGAGCAAAAGGACTCTCGTTTGGAATCACTGCTTTTCTCTGATAAATGAATGCTGTACAAGATGASGTTTCGGTGTTGATGAGTTTTCACCTTCCAGGTCGGAACGACAAAAGCACCCCACAGCCTTTGAATTTTACCCTGCTGTGCGGAGTCTAAAGATCTGACAAATCTGTTTTTCAGAAGAGCCCGTACCTCGGAAGCTGATAAAAAGCAAATGCTTAGTACCTAACCTGCATCATCTCCCATTGAAAAACCTCTCAACGGCTCAAAGTCATTACATTACTTTTATTAAATGGGATCCAACACTTCAGTCGGGGCAGAGAGTCAAGTGCATGTCAGCAACAAGGGACCTGAAGCCTCCCAGAGCTACACAGACATCTATTCCCTGCCCACAGACATAAGCACGGTTGGAAGAACTGAGTTTGTCTAATCTGAAGAACCCTAAAAATACTGCCCTCTGATAGCAAGAGAACACTCCCAACAATCAAAACCACTTTAAAACCAGCTAACTCAAAAAAGTTACCAATAGCAAGATGATCCAAAAGCAATTTTCCATTGCAAATTGATTACAATGAATAAACCATGTTAAGAACCTTAGGGTAACACACCAATCAGCTGAAAAATCACTAAGAACAAATGGTTCTAATTCACCAAATCGRTAAGTATAATCCAGATGAAGCCTAATAAAACTAACTTAATTTTTCTTCCATAGTTGGGCTTCACTGGAGCACAAAAATCCATGACAGTGAACAGGCATTCCAGCTCTCAGTGACTTAACCAACAGCAAAAAAAAAAACACCAACATACTTCCTAGCTCCTCATGTATGTCTGGCGTGCCCATGCATGCATGCACACTCACATCATTAGCTCAGAAACATTATTCAGTTTGCAAAGTGATGCACTCAGTTGCTAGAGCCTGTCAGAATAAAAGCTGCAGGCTTCAATCAGCTTMTCATTTTTCTAAATAAAAACCTAAAATCTTTAACCGCAAGATCACTGTTTTTTCCAACACATACTCTGCTTTTTTTAACCTGCCCAGAGCTGAATAGCTGTTGCATGGATGCAAGACCCATACCACACTCGTTACAAAACCTCGAAGGTACAGAAAGAAAGAGGTAACAAATAAGGACAGAGCAYTGAACTATAAAACCATCCTAACATAATTGTTTAAAACATTTTTAAGGCAAAATGGAAAATTGTGTCCCGAACCAGGCACATAAAAGGGGCAGGTAGCTGACATCCCACGCTCGGGTATACCCTTGGGTAGGTACCAAGTGTGACAGACATTTCCTGCTCCCACAGAAATGCTGAAATTCACCCATTTTAATGGAGACTAAAATAAATCTGGATATCTTGAGATTGACATAAAATGCTATTATCCTCGGGTCAATTCTCAGAGTGCTCATCACCTCATTTTAAAAACAAAGGAGCGGGAGAAAGCCTTGCTCGGCATTCCCCTCGCCTTTTTTCAGATTTCTGTATTTTCTCCTTAATTTTAAGGAACCGAATAATAAGAAATGAGYGCTCGCTCCAAACAATGCAGCCATTAGCTCTCTATATTTTTTTTTTTGGCAGCTGGCATGCGGCCAAAGCCTCTCAGTTTGCAGACAGGTTGGACGGTAACACCTGTTTCTATTACCGCAGCACCCATGGGTAATGCACTTCAATTGTCACCATCTCCACTGACAACCTTTCATCACAACATCAGTGAGTTTCTCTAATTTTCCCAGAGACATTTCCCTCATTTGCATAGTTCCCTCGAGCTTTTTTTTTTAAAGCTTCGTTCCCCTCAAAGCTCCACAGCTCTGAAGTCTTCCCTTTTCACGGAGCACCGAGGGAAAGCAGAGCTCCAAGGTTAGGTTTTATTCCTGGCTGTATCTTGAAAGCCAAGGTATTTTTAATGTTTTCAAGACTGTATATAAAATATGTATCAATGAGGTCGACAAGCACGGATGCTGTAACAGACTCACAGCCGGGGATTTAACGCTGCCAGACTCCTCGAAAAGTATTGCTTACACAKTGAAGAGTTTAGTTAGTATTTTTATTTTTAAATCCCCTCTGTGAACCAGAAGAACCTGGAACAAAAGTACCTCTCCAACACCCACCAGGCACTCCTCCCGCTGTATCACAACTTAACACTACTGTGCATCCACAGATTCCTATTCTAGAAAAATTTTTAACGTATTTATTCCTAACCTGCTTGGGTCTTGAAGAAACCACTGCTTCTGTACAAACCCAGAAGAGCACAGAGGTCAGCAGGGATGTGGCTCGAGAAAGGATCATAGAATCGCCACCAGCTTCTCCCCACACCTCTGCTTTTAACAGATTCAAACCATTCCTACTCCTCTGGATGACACTGAAAACATACTCTTGAGCATTCAATCAGGATGCAGGAAACTACTTTCCAATGTGCATTTATTCAAAGACACCAGCGCTCATTTGAGGTTTTCCACTGGCCAGTAACTTTGGCAAGGCTTCCCAAGACTCACTCCAAGGAAGATGTCAAACATGGTGCACAACTAGAGGAAAGGGCCACAATTCCTGAAAGTCATTCTGGAATTACATTAAACACAGTATGCATCGCCTTTTATCACGAGGCTCACAATTAACTGACATACAATTCAACACTGTGCGAGCGTATCACTTTTCGTAGCCAGGGAGATGTCATGCTCAACAGCAAAATCTAGATTTTTCCGCACGCTGATGTATTCCCTCTCGAAAGAGTTCAAAAGCTCTTTGCTCACTCCAAAACCAGAAAACCCCCCAAAAATCCAACCCAACCTAGAGCACAGCACGCCGCCATGCCAGCTAGGTCTTACCACCCTGCACCTCGCCAGCCAAGAGGAGGGCGATTACAGCAGAGCTTTCTTTTACCGTTTCTACGAAACCTGAGCGGGCAGAGCAGGACCCGGGGCAGACACGTCAGGGCCCTGTTTCTACTGAGAACGTTGCTCAGGAGGACGACGCTTGGTTTCCCCGAGGCTGCCGTGCTGTTTTTGCAGGAGCCTGGCATCGGATCGCTGTGACTGTCAAAGCTGTCAGCCATGGGCGCCGACCGCCGACGCGTGACACGGCGAGGCAGCGGGACGGCGGCCAAAAGCATCCTTCCTCCTGCCACGGGGGAGATGCTTTCTTCTAGTCTGGTGACAGAGGGAGCAAATGCGTTCATCTGGCTCGCAGGCACCGGCGCTGTAAAGCCAGGCGGGCTTTTGACGGCCCGCGTCCTTCACCAGCATAAGCGTTTCTGCAGCAAGCCTGTCCTTCCAGACTGAGGCACAGCCTACTTTTACTTTTGGTAAAAAATAAGTAAGTAAAAGAAATCAGATGATGAGGAGTCCTTTCATTAGCACAACTGCAAAGGAGCTCCTTAAACTCACATATCATTAATTATTTTTATGACAAATACATTCCCTGAAGAGACAGAGAACATCTTGTGCGTAGCTGGTGTCTGACGTGATGTTGGCCTTAGCAAGGAACACGTAGAGACCAAAACACGGTGGAGATAGCTGTGTCCTGTCCCACAGCTTATTAAAAACCCACAACTACCAGAACACAAATCAACTGGCAAAGAGGAACAAGGAAGAACAAGGAATGGCTACGGCTCTAAATGTAATCCCATCACCTGGCAGTTGGTAATAGAGGAAGCAAAAAAACCAAAAACCAAACCAAGAGAGGTCTGGCTCTGAAGCAGGCTTAGAAAAAGTGGTGCATGATCTAACGAGTTTCACACGGGCTGTGTGGAAGTCCTCCAGAAACCCAGAAGATGACAGCAGCCCAACAGCATAAGGATGCAATGAAACAAACCCATAGTAATAATACCAACGGGGATTTTTATTTGCCTCTGTCTATTGCTCTCCATGTGCCACGAAGTCAACAGWGTTTACAAAACACCTATTTGATCTTTAGAGAGAGCTCTCCCAACTTCAATGAGCGCCTGTGTCCGATTCAGTTTAGAGGACACAACTCCCATCCTTTACCATATTTTCCAAACTAAAGCTGATGTCATCTATAAACGCTACTTCCATAATAGTCATCAGAGAAGAACCCTTCACAAGCAAACGAACACATGCCCTTCACTCATACAGTGCTATATATTTAAAAGTATCTCAAAAAATGAGAACCCTGCCAGGGTGAAAAATCCTCAGCAGCTGTATCCCAYTTGTGCAAAATTTCTAATTATTCTAACTCCAATGAATAACACACATTTCACTGAACTTGCCCAAGTATGACAGCAAAATCAATGTATGAAATAAATTTTGTCCATCAGGAGTATAAGAGCAATGCAAAGCAAAACTCTGAACAGTGGATCTTTCAGTTTGTAGTCAGACATGGAAAATAAAAATCCCCAAATTTGGATAAAAAGTTCTCTAGYAGATTGACAACAAATATATGTAGGTGTTCTTTGTAGCAAAGTAAAAAAAAAAAGGAAGTTTCACTTTAGATTAGGTAATGTATCATTTGATTCTGATTTTTTTAAACCATTTGATTTAGAATTATAGAATCACTTAGATTRGAAAAGACCCTTAAGAGCATCAAGTTTTAGCTCTTAGCTTTCATAACTCTGAAATATAAGCATTTCTGAATTAAAAATATATTGTATTGCAAGAAGAATGTTCTGCATTACTCCAAAAGACATTTTTGTGGCAGACACAATTTAATCCTAAATCATTAAAGATTTCAGCTTTCAGGGATTTTTTTTTTTTTTTTTTTTACATATCATTTCTCAAACAAATACTTTTGGTAACCTGGTTCTATTAGAAACAAAATTGCATACCTGTAAAAACCAGTGTTTTGCCTCACAACTCTGCTCCTGAACCTCCCAACTAACTTCCTTCGATTTCTTAGCAGCTCCTAGAAGATTTATACAAAACTGATTCTCTAGGTTATTATTGCTGTTTTTATGGATGATAATTATGCTCTGAATGAGCTAGGAGGAAGCGGAATGACAGTCTTCTAGCTCTAAACACAGGAGTTACATGGAGAGAAGGATATAATGAACAAGGAAAAACCTAATGACAAAAGGCTTATCTCACTGCTTGTGCATCTACTTATTCTAAATTAAAATCCCCCCTCTGTCCCTGTCCTTCCCAACCTTCAAACAGGAGTGAATATTCCCAGGAATATTCCAGCAAGGCGATTTTCAGCTGACATATGCATACTTACAATTGACCATCTCAACTAATTTAATTACTTTATTTGCTACTGCTTCTTTCCCCGGGATGCATGGACAGACAGAAATAGAAGAAATGACTACGAATTTCTCTCTGCCGAGATGCCGTTGCTGCTGTGCTCCCACTTCTCTGCCAAAGTTCAATGCATCAAGACTTTTCTGCGTGAAGCTGGCAAATACACTCCTGCTCAAGATTGCCTCACCGTCTCCTCTCCTCCTTGGAGCCCAATTTCATATTCTCTATACTGCAGAAACCAGATGTCTGGCAGGACACTGAACACACGTGGACTTCCTTGAAAACAGCTAATCTAGATTTTCCCCTAGTAAAACTAACCATTTTCCATTTTATTTATATCACTAGTTCACACCACTAAATTTTCATATTGTATGCGAGTTCTCTGATATTGAAATAACTTACAGGAAAGGAATCCAAGTTATTTTTGGCAAACGCCATCCAATTTTTAATAACCTATTCAAAGCAAAAAAAGGTTTTATCTGTTACGTACAATAGTAATTCTGTAACTACAGACGTTAAAAGTGTGAACAGTTTAACGTCAAAAGGTAAACCACCCCTTGTGTGGCATGAAGAAAGCCAAGYGTATTAAATAGTTAGGCCTGAAGGCCAACAGCTGTAGCTTTTCACTTTCTCGACAAACTGAAAGTCATTATTTACACACTTTGGTATTAAAAAAAAAAAACAACCACCCCCCACAACAATTCAGTGGTCTGCCAGGAAAAAAATCCCAGCTGACATAAAACCGTAATTAATTGCCTACAGGTATCAGTTGCTAAGAAAATGTTAATGAATGACAAAACCAGGAATGAGCGACAAGGGATTTAATTTGCTTACATTTGTTTGCATTTGCTCAAGACGATCCCGTTCGATGTACTACTCTTACTCATAAAACTCCGGCTATATTGCTTATGATTCATTAGGGCTAAAAGACCTGGTTATTAATGAAACAGAAGTGCTCAATTATTCTTCTATCCACTTCACTGTTGAGCTTTTAACCACAGTAATTAGGCTCCACCGGGGCCTCGTTTTTCTCCTCTGACAGCTCCGAATTCATCACACTACCTACGGTGTTTAGACAGTTATTTATATCTACTTAGGGTGAATACGTACATCTGTGGCTGGGAAACAAGCAGCATCTTTTCCTAAGTGGAGAATCGATAGTTGAGACTTCAAAGAAGTTTTAATCCAGTTTCTTGGTTTCCCAAAAATGCTTTTGGCTTTCAAAAGCCATCTGATACGTATAATCTAGCCCACATGGCCCTTTTGTGGTGTGCAGACCACCCAGAAATACTCGAGAAAAACATTACCCTACCGTGATGTCAAAGCCAGCGAACCCTTCTTTTAAGATGTCGGGGTGGTTTCAGATTTAAACTTTTAAACTCAGGCGACAGTTACCCTTTCGTGGTCCCTTTGCACCCACCTGTGCATGCCCAGAGGGAAGCCGAAGCCTCCCAAGGGTGGACGGTGGGCTCCAGCACCACGCCGAGCGCAGCACGCGTCTCCTGTCTGCACCGCTGGACCACCGCCGTTTGKGAACGTCCGACCTTGGGCACCACTTCAACCAACCACCTACCATCACCAATAGCATCGTGCCCTTCCAAGCAGCAAATTTCTTCTATGGGATCATAATTTGGGCACCCAATTTATTTGTTGGGGTTTTTTTTAATTTATTTACTATATTTCACCGATACATCAACAACAAAAAACTGTATGCCCAAATTAGTAATAGGAACATACATAAATTAATAACAATGATACAAAATGAACTACTCAAATACACAGCCATATGTATCTGGACCTCCAGGGGAAAAAAGGTACCACTTACATGAAGAGAACAGGATGTCATTGTACTCAGTTCCATATAACCTCTTCTTAATTATGTGTTCTCCAATTAGAGGTTGTCAAAAAGGAAAAATAATTTGGGGGGTTTCTTGGAAGAGAGGAGATTTAAAAAAATAATTGAAGGGTTCTAATACAACATTAACGGCACATCTGCTGCCGTCCATGTCATGACATTCATACTGGTGACTGCTTAAGAAAAAAATAGAAATAAAAATATAAAGCAGAAGCCAAACAAACCCAGGAGAGAATAAGGATAATCATTAGGCGTATGGAAAGTCTTCTGCACAATTAATGAGAAACAGAGTGGGAAAGGTCCATAACAAAGACAGGCAGTGGAATCAAAAATGGAGGAGGGAGTGTCCTCCTGGCTTATTTACCGCTCCCCACATTTTTTTACTCTTGTATTATAGGTGATGATCTCAACTGTGACGACTGAAAATCAGAAATGTGTTTCTACMGCCAAATTGAATATGTAGGACAGACTTCTACAAAACGATCAAGCTTCAGGAAAAACKTGCATTAAATGTCTTCTAGCTAACCAGAGCTAGGAAAAGCCTCCTGTAAAGCATAACATCTATTACTAGGGTTGAGACACTATTACCTGCAGGGTCAAGCAATCGTTAATAACAAAATTAGCGTAATTTACCAGGATTAATGCATTGCTCTGGTTTCTTCTGTTGTTTCCCACACCCATTTGTATCTCTCCAAACAAACAYCTAACACAGACACAAGCAGTACCAAAGGTGAACTTTGTTGAAACCTTGCCTTTTTTATGATAGCACTCACAGGAGATTAATCTTAAAATTTCTATGTCAATCTAACAGTCTAATTTAAATATGAGACCATTAATCACATGCTCTTATATTTATCAAAGTTATCTGTTAATATAGTTACATACTTCAATTTAATGCCAGTATGGGACAAGGCTTCTGCACTAAAGACTTGGTTTTTGTTTAACAGAAATCCAGTGTTGTTGGAACTTTTCATAGAATCATAGAATGGTTTGCGTTGGAAAGGACCTTACAGATCATGTAGTTCCAACCCCCCTGCCATGGGCAGGGACACCTTCCACTAGACCACGTTGCTCAAAGCCCCATCCAACCTGGCCTTGAACACTTCCAGGGACGGAGCATCCACAACTTCTCTGGGCAACCTGTTCCAGTGCCTCACCACCCTCATAGTGAAGAATTTCTTCCTTATGTTTAATCTAAAACTACCTCCTTTCAGTTTAAAGCCATTACCCCTTGTCCTGTCACTACATGCCCTTATAAAAATTCCCTCTCCAGCTTTCCTGTAGGGCCCCTTCAGGTACGGGCAGGCTGCTATAAGGTCTCCCCGGAGCCTTCTCTCCCCTAGGCTGAACAAYCCCAACCCTCTCAGCCTGTCTTCATAGGAGAGGTGCTCCAGCCCTCTGATCATCTTCGTGGCCCTCCTCTGGACTCGCTCCAACAGGTCCATGTCCTTCTTWTGTTGGGGGCCCCAGAGCYGRACGCAGTACTCCAGGTGGGARGTGCACTCAATCCCACTGTCCATGTCACCGACAAAGATGTTAAACAGCGCCAGTCCCAATACCGRCCCCTGAGGAATGCCACTCRTCACTGGTCTCCACTTGGGCATCGAGCCATTGACCACAACCCTTTGAGTGCAACCATCCAGCCAATTCCTTATTCACTGAGTGGTCCATCTGTCAAATCCACGTCTCTCCAATTTAGAGACAATGATGTCGTGCAGGACAGTGTCAAATGCTTTGCATAAGTCCAGGTAGATGATGTCAGTTGCTCTTCCCTTACCCACCAACGCTGTAATCCCATTTGTTGAAGGCCACCAAATTTGTCAGGCACCATTTGCCCTTAGTGAAGCCATGTTGGCTGTCAGCCATCACCTCTCCGTTTTCCATCTGCCTTGGCATAGTTTCGAGGAGGATCTGCTCCATGATCTTGCCAGGCACCGACGTGAGACTGACTGGCCTGTAGTTCCCCGGGTCTTCCTTTTTTCCCTTTTTTAAAAATGGGGGTTATGTTTCCCCTTTTCCAGTCAGTGGGGACTTCACCAGACTGCCACGACTTCTCAAATACGATGGATAGTGGCTTAGCAACTTCATCCACCAGTTCCCTCAGGACCCACAAATGCATCTCATCAGGTCCCATGGACTTGTGCACCTTCAGGTTCCTTAGATGGTCTCGAAACTGTCTTCTCCTACATTGGGCATTTCTTCATTCTCCCAGTCCCTGCCTTTGCCTTCTGCAACTTGGGCAGTGTGACTAGAGCACTTGCCAGTGAAGACTGAGGCAAAAAAGTCATGGAGTACCTCCGCCTTCTCCATATCCCCGGTAACCACGTCTCCCGTTTCCTTCCAGAGAGGGCATATTGCCTAGTCTTCCTTTTATTACCAACGTACCTATATTTTCCTGAACTATTCCATTTGCTGCAAATTAATTTAGTTCCTACATTGACCAGAATCCCATCAAAAGCCACTATATTTCTTCTGAAACGGAAGAGGAGCTGAGCCCTGCTCTCCAATGCAAACTCTCCCAAAGTTTAAATACAGTGTGCAGGGATTCAAAATCCCATTTGATCCAGCTCTGCTTTGACTTCTTCCTTGGGGAAAAAAAAAGTCTGGGAATTTTACTATTTACAGTAAACACAACTTAAAGAGTGTTAATTTGTTCATATTACATGACCAGTTTTAATGCACACGAGCAYGCGATGTACTGATATGCTCTTGGAAACCAGCAACAGCAGCTCATGTGCAGATGAGGCTACCTGCGTGGCTGGAGAGCAATTCCCTTCTCCCCGGGGAGAGCTCCTCTGAGGCACTTCTGCTTTTACTGAACATTAAAATTGGTTTGATAAGGGTCTAGGAAGGTCAGGTTACTCGCTGAAGGTTGTGCATCTGAGCCCATGCTTAAACTGGAAGGAAAAGACGGTTCTTTGTTCAGGCACCCAGGCTGCCCACGCAGGGCAGCGGCTGCCTCTTCTACCAAAACTCATCACATTTAGCATGGAGGTGCAGTTGTGAGCATACAGAATTGGTACCTTAATTTCTTAAAGGAGAAAACGAGATCTATTTGATCGGGTTTAAAATTAATTTTCCAAATGTATGCATGTATTAAAATGCAAACAAGCCCACGTGTTGAGGTACATTATCTCAATGTTAAATTGAAGAGTTAAATGTTCAAATGTGTTCCTGTAAGAAAAACCCACACAAAATTACAAAAAACCTCAACCACAACTGTTACGCATAAGGCTGGAGCTGTCCCATATTTACACAAAGCAATTGATACCATTTCCACATTCATAAACAGTATTAGCGTTTCTGCCTTGAATTAAAACAATTTTAAAGGAGACACTTCCAACATGAAAACCAGTCAATTAACGTGAGATATTACATGAGGGCCCCAGCTCTGCCTCTGCTCTTTTGTTCCTAAGGGAAGAACCCACACAAAGCAGATGGAAAGCTTYTTCATGGCAATGATAAACTCTCAAATACATAATCAGCCCACATAACAATAAGTGGAATAGAATATAAATGGAGATGGGTTATCTGATGGGCTGGACACTAGGAAAGTGGCCACAATAAATCCAGACAAACTGTAATTTCTAAGTTGCCTCTGCCTTTGTAAYGCTGCCAGTGGGCAGCAGGAGGTGGGAAGGGGCTTTTGGACTCACCTGTTGAACTTCACTTTCTCCATTCGATATTTTCTCTGTGTACACAAAGGAGTTGAATATCCTCTGCAAGAAAAATCAGATAGGACACGTAAGAGACCTTTTGTCATAAATATCACATTAAAGCAGCTCCAAAAGGCACACGGGTGAGGAAATCTGTGTCAGAAAAGGACCGTTTCACCTGGGGAGTCTATTGCCAGGCTTACCCAAGGGGAATCACGTCTCCATATACCTGTTTCTAGATCTGCATGAAGAGGCTGGTTTTGGTTTTGAAGGCAAACACCTAACAGTTTTTTTCAAAACATCTGTTAATTTACCAACCTGACATAAGGTGCTAAAAAAATATTTTCACATTTGAAAGCTACTGCCCGCGCAAACTATGACTGTTCTCTAGCACTAARCATTTAACCCAACATAATTATTTTTAAAAGTACTTGTTTCCAACTAACACACAAGAGGCTGTGAGCTGAATTCAGCCAATTTTGGTACCCGGAAAAGAGATAAATGAGACCCACTTTTGAACACAATCAAATCAGGCTCACTAATGGCAAAAAAAGGATGTATCAGAAGATAGAAGTGAGAGAGCTGTATCCTCCCCTGGGAAAGCTTCCCGTCTGCTCCTGCAGGGACTCGAGTCCCTCCATCCGCTGTGCCTCCRCAGGCGAGAGCCGCATTGCCATCACCATTTACTTACAGTGGTTACATGGAGGAAAAAAGACTCAACACCTTGTTAATATTCTGCTTCCAGACTGAAAAATAAGGTTGGAAGGATTTTGGGTTACACCAACRGCATTCCTGAGAAGTTTGCCTGATACACCTAAGTTTCTTTTTCAAGATTTCTCAGGGCAGCTTTCCCCTTCAGGACAGTGGGGCCATCCCCACTGGAAAACCTACAAGTGTCCCTAAAATATTCCTTTGTTATCTGTCTTAATAGCAATATGCAGTGGCTGCATAAYGCAACGGAGGTTTGAGAGAACAGTATCATGCAAAACAAGAATAGTGCTGATTATTCATTAGCAATAAACATAATAGCAATACGCTGAGGTTATTTAGGTCGTTATACATTGGAAAACAGAAAAAAAAAAATGCCCATTACTTTATGAAGGATCTTCTAACTTTCTCCTGTCCTCCTGCTCAGGTGCGTATCAATCCCTGCGAGCTTGGGGGTAACCGAAGGGCAGGGAGGGTTTGCAGGTTTCRTAAGAAAATAAGTGGCCAGTTCCCCACCGTAAATCAAACAGCCTCTACGAAAGCAAGATACCCAATACAGAAGCTGAAATCATTTTCCAAGCAGATCCTTATTAAAATGCTGACACTCCCCTGCAAACATGGCTGTTTGCAACCAGAAACGCACTATGCACTTTTTTTTTTTTGCAGCCCAAATCCGAGAGATGCTGTTAGTGCCTGCCACGGAAGGGAGCTGCGCTGGCTGCGCCACAGGAGCGGGTGGTCCAAGAGGGCATTTTAACGCTGCACCCCGGGCAACACTTACCGCAGCTTCTGCGCATCGTGCAGGGAAGAGAGTGAACCGCTGGGAAATACATCTGACGACTTCAAATATACCAAAAATCAATGATATAAGCAGAAAGAACATGGAGGGTGAACTCCTTCCTCGATTGTGGAGGAGGCATAAAAAAAATAAAAAAAAAAAAATACATCGACAGGATTTTTCTCTACCAGCCTCAAGGGGAGCTGGGATTTCACTGACAGAGTGGATTCCACGTCTATCAGCGTTAAGTCAAACACATTGACAACACATCAGCAAGAACAACTGCAGACACCGYCACAGCTGGTGAAGGACAGTGATTCATAAGGACCCTGCCGAGTCCCTCCCTTGGCATAACAGTTGTGAAATTACTAAGACTCATGTTTACAGCAACACAATAAGCCAGAGTCAGCTCTCCAAATTATTAGCAATAACAACTGCAATTACTAAAGAAGTCTAAATTTCATCCAAATCCAGTGTAATCATTGGTCCACAATACCAAGAGTTTTCTTGATGCAGGTTTAGCTAATTTCCTCCTACTAAGGCTATATGCAGCTATAACTGGCATTATAGCYTGGAAAACTCTGTGGTGTGCTCTGCTCCACTTAAGATCATCACTTTCCCTTATCCCTCTCCCTCCTGAGGACTTCAGGAATTTCAGAAATTTGAACTCTTAATTCTAAAGAAGCATTTGGAAGGGCAGCAATAAATCTCCTCAGTTTACAAGTCTCAGAGAGCCAAGAAGGGGGAGAAACAAAAAAAAAAAAAAAAAAAAGAAAAAAGGCATCTACTCTTAAAAGCCGCCCGTACATTGAGACTTCCTCTTCTTCCAGACCTTTGTTTAAAGTTCTGCTTGGGTACTTTAACTACAAACATGTTGGCTTTTTCATTTTTTTCCCCCTCATGAGATGAAAAGATAATTTAAACATCAGAAGAAAATACATTAAAGCATGTCATTTTGATGCAAAATGTTTTAAATGAATTGAATTTTTCTCTCCACGCAGCATTTAGTCTTCAGACATCAAAAGGAGCAAGAAGGAAATAGACTGTCAGCTACCGAGAATGGAGCTCTCTGTCCTTAACACAGACCTGACCTCTGCCTCCACCCCTTTAACACGCAGCCGTGTTTATGAACTTTCAAAATAATGCCAGAGAACATTATACACAGTTATGTAAGAGTCACAGTGCCAGCAGGAATTTATTTGGCCACTGGGCTAGGTTTTTAACCTATTTTTGCTTGATTTATAATTTAACCAAGTTCTTAAAAACGTTATGATGTCTTCTACTTTTTTAATTAAAAGCTCTGCGCATGTCTGAGAGGGGGTAGCAGGAACCGGTTAGTAAAACTGCCATCACAGASAGTGAGCCTAAACCAACAGTAAAAACTAAATAAGGATTGAGAAAGCACCCAGGAAAACGCGAGCCGTCGCACACCGAGCTCCCCGAGGCTACGTGTTAACTGCTCGGCCCCTACCTGGGTACAGTCCGTTACTCGAGGTGTCTGCTCCCTATTCAAGAACTCTGCAGAATTTCACCCCAAGCCAAAAACATCTCCCTGTTGCACTTAAGCTAATTTCACTAACTTAAAAAGTGATCTAACTTTAAGTAGAAAAACAGAGCTAACTGGCAACCTCCAAATGAAGTTAAGGGAACTTCACATCCCAAGAGTAAGTCAGCTCCACAAACATACAAAAATAGTCTAAATATTTAGGAGAACTTGCCCATCATAGTTTACACAGCGCATTCGCATCTGTACCTTATTCTTCCCACCCCTCATTGTTTAATTGAATCTGTTTAGCAGATGGCAGCAGGCTGAGCGCACTCCAACAGGAACAATTACACATGTGTTTAATGAGATGCTCGCCCGGGATTATTTGCCGTAACCCATCGCCACTCGCTCTCACAACGCACGATGGCTGCAGCCGCTGCACTGCTTCGGCCTCCAGCCTTTCCCCCCGCGCCGCGCGGGTGCTCCGCCAGACGCGGAGCTGKCTGCCTCCCCGCCACCGCTCCCGACGCCTCCTCACCACACACCGCCTCAAGCCCGCCAACAGCATTTTATTTTCTTTTTCTCCATTTGCCCCCCTCTCTTTGCTATCATCAGCTCTTTTAAGCTTATTATCACCTTTATAGATATTCAGGTTCTTGCTGATATCTTGACCGATATCTTGACCAATATCTTGACGTCGGTCAACTACATGAAAAAGATTCATTTTCTCAGGGATTCTCAAATTCCTTTAAATCTTTAAAAGACAACAGCTTTGTTCTCGTGGCACACGGCAGAGGGCAAAACTTCATGCTCTACGCTATCTGCTACTTATCTTAGGTGCTGGGCTGAGAACAGCTGCTTCACAGTCGTGTCCCAACCCCGCAMGTGCCGTAACACACCTGCAGACGCACGCCGTGCTTCAACTACTCCCACCGCTTGGTTTCATCATGCGGATTTCCACAGAGGTTTTTGACTTTAAAAAAATAAATGAAAACAAAAGCAACTTTTGTTTTCCAATCCAAACTCTGAATTTAATTTCAAGATTCGGTTTAGGAAACAGCCATTTTGTGCTGCCACGGCTTACCCAGCATGGCAAGCAAACTTTGCTTCATTCACTTCAGCTCTTCCTGCCACAAAGCATCAGTTTTCAAACACAACATTCAGAAGTAAACAAAATGGAAAACTTTTTCAAAACTTACGAGTTTTGAAGCATCTGCATTTTCCATACTTTGTTCCAAAAGCAAACTTCAGAAATTACATTAATTCCAGATTTAGCCAGGTCTAAATTAGAACATCAGTGAAAGTGTAATTTTCTTTTCAAATTACTCAAACGTTGGAGATGCTCAGAGAGAAATAACACTTTGTCCGGCTGGCTGTATCTATCACCCGCTGCTTTATACTCACATTTAAAGTCTGTGGGGCAGGCGGGGGCTGAGCACAAAGCCCTGCTCCATCCCGGGGGCCCCTGCGCCTCCRGCAACACCTGAACCCTGCAGCACATCACTCATGCTCTTAATCCTCCCCTTCCCTTATCGAACACGGCGCTCGCACTTAGCTACACCGACAGAAGCCTAGAAAGAGAAAATCATGGTATCTGCAGGGACCACTGCAGGACTTCTGGTGATCCGCGACACTCCGAGACTTCAGGAGAGCCGAGCGATGTGTCCCTATGAGCCTGCAGAGGATGACYACGGCCTGGATGGAGTCCTGAGAAAGCTGGGGTTTGTTTTACAAATTTATGTTAGAGACTTGCTTTCCTAAGCTCCTTAATTACCTGTCTGGGTCAAAGCGCTTGCAACTTCCTAGAAAATATTCTTCTGTGGTATCTAGATATATCCTTTAATGACTTTAACTGCAATCAAGTGCTTCTCAGTGCCACCAGCCTGCCTCACTTTTAGCTTTGAACARCAGGACAAATATTTGATAAGCCAGATAAATGGGGAAGCGATGAGAGGATCCAAGGGCAGGGGTCCTTGGGGCTGGGACAGGGAAGATTTGGGCCACCGCCGTCTAATGCCTCCCACAGGTGGGGTCTGACAGTGATGAATGGGTGCAGCACCCAAACCCGCATCTCCGGGTAGGATGGGGTCAGGTTTCCCACCAAGCCAGAGATAAGGGGTAGCTCGGGTTTAGCTTCGTGGTGTGCCAAAACAAGGCTTAGGAGACTTTTATGCGTAATTGGAAGCCGAAGGCTACTCAGTTTTAAATCTGGGACACGACTCYAAACCAAGCTTAGGCTAAGAAGTAAAATATTAACTGACTCGTTCGCTCAGTTCCTTGAGATTAAAATAAACTCAGCAGCAGTGCACTGCAGTGAGAAAATAACTCCAAAAGCCCCTAGTCTGTCAGCACTGCATCAAAATAAACAAAAAAAGCCACCATCCCCAAACTTCCAAGGCCCCCAACCAAATACAAGTGCCAATTGCTCTGCAGAGCAGTCAACCATTTGCACATCACTTTATTTGCTAGACGAGATACGAATCCACCTCTCTATGTACAAAAATAACATTTTTAGAGACAAAGAGAATCAGGAAAAACAAATACAGGAGTAGTAAAATATCCACTGAGCTGTAAATATATTGAAGCTGGTTTAGCATCTATACTGCAAGACTTTAAAAAGAAAAAAAACCCACAACTTTCAGCAGATTTAGGATGTAGACTGCTGTTACCTGTCATATTTGGGTAATGACAGGATGAAAAAACTCAACATATTAAAAAAGTAGTAGTAACAAAACAGTAGTAACAAAATGTAYATGTGTCAAATATATGCAGTATTGCCTCAGCAGGGCTGCAATACTTTTTAAACTTCAAGCAGCAACTAAGCAGGGTCTGTTTCTTATTTTATAGGTTAATGTTTTAAAAAGTGGTGAGCAAACAAATATATAACTAATCCTTTTTCTGATGAAACTCACGGAGTGAGATTGTTTTGAGAGAAACCTGTGGCTTCTGTCTGGAGTTTATTTTTGCAGTGTCTGAAGCCATATCACGTTATGTTTTGTTACCATTTTCTAAAACCGAGAAACATTAAATAGTGGGTTCCCATGAGATCAAGGACATGCTTCATGTTTTTCTCTAAGAATGTACAATATACATACAAGAAACTCAAGTAAATTGGAGGAAAATATAGCAAAAGGCAAACCCGGTTGGATGAGGGCAATGATGGCAGCAGCCCAGTGTTAGACCCTGCTCAGCCCAGGGACAGAYGCGGCAGCTACACAACTAAAAGGAATATCCCAACATCACACTGCAAATGTCTGTCTCTTTCCATGGGTTTCAGAAAAGAGCAAGTTTTCAGGAAGGATTTAACTAATTAATGTTTTTTTTTCATTACGTTATTTGTCAAGCAGCAACGGATATCTTTATCAGACAGGTAGACAAAGAGAAATGCGATGCAGAGCTCACAAGCCGAGCTCAGGTCGGTGCTTTCGCGGGGGTCAGCTCAGGCAGCCTCTCGTCGGAGAGCAGGCACCACGAGCAGCATCTTCAGTTAAAAAGTGAGGAAATGCAAAGACTCACACAGCTTATGATTCTGCTGTCCTGGCCCCGTTCATCTCCTACCAYTGACATTTTGCTCGGAGAAGCTCCRTCTGTCAYTGATGGGCAAAGCTGGTCTGTGYTCAGTTATCTACGTYGCTGGAATGTCGTTAAACCACATCATCATTTGAAAGAGTCCTTCGGCAGCTTCATTTAAATGATTTTGCTTATTTTACATATAAAATTTACTTAAGATTACTTGGAATGAGGAGAAATTTGTGGAAAAAAAGATCKATTGTGAGAAAAAGCTGAGACTAACAGACATAGCTTTTCCGTAAGCAAAGTGCACACAGACCCTCCTGGCACTCAAGATGCAAGCGTGTGTGCGTTTGCAGACGTGTATCTCCACGTGCTCATACGCACACCTTCGTGGGTGCATACATTTCCCAAAGGTTTCAAGCAGGAAGACATCACCTCTTTTCCCAATTTTTATCTTAATGAAGATTGCTTACCAATTCACTATTTACGAATCAAGCTACCATCATCTTCTGGAACACGTGGGTTGGCCCATCGCATCTCTGCTCCCTGCTCTGCAGCCAGCACTGGAGCAAAACGTTTTGTGCAACACAGAGGACAACAGGCAAACTGGTATTCAGGTTTGATCTTAATTTTGATGGCAGAAAGCATCACAGTTAGCATTTATAATTAACCTACTATCATTAGCCTGTGGGAGGTAAAAGCCTTTGGGACYGTTTCAAGAGTCATATTCAGAAGGGGAGATGGTAAGTAGGTACGACATTGCTTGAAAAGAGTCAAAGTAGAGCACAATTCTTAGAAATGTTTCCCTGGAAAACTTCAGGCATTTGCAAGGAGAGAAAACTATGGAAAACTGAGTAACTGCCAAAAGTGCAATCAAGAACCGACAGGTTTTTTGTCTTCTTTTTCAAGGGACCAGAGAAGAGGGAGGAAAAAAGAGTGAGAGGGGAAAATACCCTAAGAAAATTAGTTCCACATGTTAAAAAGATTATTCATTTAGCCAATGTAACTTGACTAAGGTTATACTCATGACAATGTATATGGCAGTATTTCAGAAAAAGGAAAGTCATGCTACCCAACCTTAAAATATAAAGCAGATGGTCTTCTCAATAGGATTGGATTTTTTCTCCCTAGGCTTATTCCTCATTCCAGCCTCTAGGATTTGAAACTATAAACATGGGGTTTTTCAGGTTGAGAACTTTTTGATTACTGGACATTTTTCAACTTGCTGCATTTTGTTGGTCCTCTTCCCTTTAAAGAGAACATAAATTGGAGCATTTATCAGGAGCAAAATCGACCTGAAACTTCATTCTATTGGGAGAACTCTGGGTTTCATTTTTCTGGGTTGTTGTTAAGCTCATGTCAAAATGACCAACTAAAAATGGGGAAACATTTAAGCAGCAAACCAATACATGTAAATAGATGCAATCCTATAGCCAAAAGAGCTTGATATAATTTTAGTATAATTACTGTGCTTGTCCAATTTGGTCATGAATTCAATATACAGCAAGTACACAGAAGAAACATGGTTCAATTTATATAACATTCCAGATAGGACTGTGTAATTTTACAGCAAAGTTAAAAAAAAAAAAAAAGAGGACATACAGACACACACTGAGMGCACAGGATTTTGTTTCCTGATCTGTTTAACACAATCAAGGCAGGAGCTGGTGGGTTTTGTTTGGAGAAACGCTGCAGCACAGGAACACTAGGCTGGAGTGAGGTATTAGAGAGAGCTACTTGAATCAGAAAAAAAAATCCAAGAATGACAAGCTTAAACACAGGAATTTAGAGATCATAAATCAYGACACTAAACTTCTGTGCATAAAATGAATGGGCTGATGCTAACGTAATTACAGAACTGTTTTCTTTAAATGTCCAACAGTATCATTTTTCAGGATCTCTCAGCAGGAACCATCARCATACACACGATAAATACCATGGTAACAGCCTTCCCCTGAAACTGCTGCTGCAGCGCTTCCTAACAATAACTGTCCAATATTGCCTGCACTCAGAAAGACACAAAAGTTTAAAACTTTAACACGCACYGCAGTCAGTTCTCAGCTGTTTCCGCGCAAGGCACCAACAGTTTTTTCCAAGAGAAAAATAATAGTTGAGTAGCAATCTGGAAGAGACTGTCTGTACATCAGTACCTTCCTGTATGAGTCAGTGTCYGTAATAAAAACTACAAGAGTACTCTCATATGATAATATTATTTGTATTAATAAGTAGAAGAGTTTTAAGGTCACCAGTTTACATATCTCATTTGCATTGTTGTTCTTTGATATAATCCGCACCCTTCCTTATTTGAGCGGAAGGGAGCGGGAGCAATTCTTTACACTCCTAAATTCTTAGGAGGTTTAATTTCTCAAATTAAATCTTAAAAGAAGTTAAAAAATTWACTCAAAAAGATAAACACTTTGCACCATTTATTATCTTAATCATTCTCTCCAACCTGGATGCAAAGTTATTTTCAAATAACTGTTAACGTTTCAAATTGACCCAGGGCTTAAAATTGACTTGACCCCCTCATGCTGCCCACGCAGAGGTGAGTTCCGGCACACCAGCTCTCAGTTAGACCTCACCGAACCCAGCGAAGTGCTTTGAGACCTGCACAGCCGACGACGGCGCGGGGCCCAGAGCGGCGACGGCTGCAGAGGGCGATACCTCCGGCTGCTGAGCYGCGCGGGTTAGCTCATTTCCCCGTTTTCACACGGCTGGTTTTGGCACGCTGGCTCGGATAGGTGCTGCGGCTAGAAAACCGAGCTCTCGACAGAGATTTACAGGACGGCATATATACTAAAAAAAAATCTTCCAGTTTAACGTCAGAATATTTTATGGGTTAGAAAGAAATAATTGCTGCATGTACTGGGGCTATATCCCACCYGCAGACGTAGCCTCCCAAAACACTGTTCAAACCAAGCCTGGTTTATGCAGGGGCTGTGGGAGCCAAAGGAGTACAGACGGGGGAAGGATCCGCGTTCGCCTACGAGCGGTAAGTGGAAAGGGCACGCCGGGCAGCGGCAGCCAGGGCGCTCGTAGCAGCACGCGTTACACGTGCAAGGCTCTCCCGAAGCCTGCACGCTCGCGTGCCGGGGAACGCCGCGTGCTCCTGGATGAGCTGCCCGGGGTCTTGTGGAGTCCCATCCTCGGAGGTACTCAAACCCAACGGGACAGGTGCCCCAGCCGAGCAGGGCACGAGGACCTCAGGAGGTCGCGCCCCACCTCAGCCACTTCCCGATTCTCCGAGGACATGGTGGCAGTCCTAGAGCTGTGACCCCCACACTAAAACCGTGGGTCAATCACCAGATTTTTTACAAAACCAGACAAGAGTTGGTTTAATTTGCACTCTTTCTGGCCTTGAAATTTGAAATCCCCTGCTACTCTGGGTGAGCTTTAGGAAACAACATTTCACTATACTTAGCTGCTAATGAGAAGAGAATTACCCATCAACCAGCACTGGAAACAGGATGCTTCTCCTCTTGCTTCCAAAACAGGGGTGGAATGAACTCAGGGAGCAAGCACACTACTGGGCTAAATTATCTGACAACTTCTCCCCACTACGTTCTGTGAGCCAGACGACCACCCGACACCATCAACAAGATTAAACAAATCTACAACAGAAATAAATGCTTTATCCTGGACCCCAAAAAATAACGTACAGATGCAAAGTAGCTAATAATTTCTAGGTCAGTAGAGCAAAGAAGATGATCTCTAGAAGAAACTGCTAAACCACTTTCCAGGTGAATCTCTAGTGCTCATCCGAGGTCGGCGATAACCCCCACACTCTGCAGGACAGTGGCCAGAGGAGCAGAGCTGGCCGACGGCATCCAGCAACCCACCTTCAGCTGGCTCCTGCTGAACGGCGGTCAATTAGTCCCTAGGACTATTTTTCCCTCGTTCTTTCATAGAGCTGTGGTCCAGCATGAGTCACCCCTCCGTGAAACAAAACCTCGCAGGAACGCTCAATGGGAGCTGGCCAATTAACCATTCTTCCTCGTGTTTAACTTGTTATCTCGGGACACAGAAGGAGGCAGAGCAACCTGCAGAAAACAAATGTAATCTTCTGGAAAGAGCAGAGCCATAGATGTTATCGGTTATCAAAAAAAAATTAACGATTGAGACTAAGGAGAGGCTCATGAATTGAATTCCTACAGCACTTCAAAGCAATCTGTGAATGAATGCAAGCATTTATTCTTCTAATTAAAAAAGAAAAAAAGCAAGCAAACTAGCAAGACATCATTTACATGAAAGAGGAGGGAGGAAAAAAAAAAAACAACACACCAACCAAAACTCAAACAAAACCTCCAGTGTTAATCAAGAGCAGAATAGATTCCAACCCAAAAAAGGGAGAGAAAGCTCCAGATTTAATGAGGAAAGGCGCTGAAGAAGAGCAAAACTCGCCTCAGCGTTTTCCATAGCACTCCTGCCAAGCCATCCCACGAGAATTTCTACATCCAGCCTTGGGGAGCAGAAAATTATCAGATGTTTTGCAAAGAAGAGTCCTTTATCTTGCACCCTCATTGTTTTACAAACTGAAGAGGCTGCAAGCCAAGGGTGGGGCTGCAGGGTCCTCGACTGCGGATCCCAGAAGATGGGACAGTTCCACTGAGGCATCTGCTGAGATGGGAGAGGGCTCGGGCCAGAGGGACCTGCCGCAGACCGAGGTGTGCTTGGCACCAAGTGGAAGAGCATTTTCATATTTTGCTTTTTAGTGGTCTCACTTTGTTCTTACACAGAAAGTCATCCTAATAAAAAAAGGAGAGAGATGGCTCTCCGGCATACTTCCCCTTTCCATGTCTATACCGGGTCTCCCCAATATAGACAACCTACACATCACCTATGTGTCCGTTTCTCCATATGAAGAACGCTAGACAGTTCAAGTTCGCTTAGCATTAGCAGCATTCAGATGGGGCTGTTCAAGTATGTGCAATTATTTCAGTTAAACAGAGTCCATGATTTGACATTTAAGTACAAATTTTTTTAGATACTATATGGGTCTCCAAGACTCCCTGACAAATGTTGTCATTATTCATTTAACCAGGGCTTCAAAACATAAAAACAACCTCAGCTCTGCTTGTTTCTCTTGCCGCAACAGCAACTTTAGCATAAATCATACTTGAAGAAAAGAAGACTAAGTAGCATAAAAGGCTTATGAAAAAATCAGAACACAAAACAGAATTTCTAATCTGCTGCTCTAATTATTTGAATATTGGCAAACCAGTATTTATCATCTTAAATAAATATAATAAATACACACCATGAAAACAATAGTGTAACTTGCTATTTTTGAATGAACAGCCTACAGTATCTCCTAACTAAAAATAATTATTTCAGCCTTCTAAAAATTAGTTTTGCTGAAATTATTATAAATATATTTATCTTTCAAACACTAAGTAGCAAGAAATTAGCCTGAACCTCAATTTAAAAATCAGAGTATGTACTCTTCTGATGAGCTGCTGATTAACAATACTGAGATGAACATCATCTGAATGATTTCTGTGTTTGAAAATGGATGCTACAAGTTACCAGTTGAAATTTGTAAGAATTCCCCCCCCAAAAAAATCTTTAAAGGCATTTCACCTGTCCGAAGACGACACCTCAGATTACAATGCAAGATTTTAGTTTCCACACAGGCACCTTTTCCTTAGTCAGTGGAATATCTTTTTGCAGCTATTTCAACGTATGGGATACTCTTTGCCATGTGGTCAGATTCCTGCGGTTTCACGTTAAAGCCATACATCCCCAGAGTCACTGCAGGAGGAGCCTTCTGCTGGGGCTGCCCCAGATCTCCCACTATTTACCCCGGAGTTTTCAAAAGAGAAACACACTACTTMCAGCTCCAGCAGACCTGCACTACTATGAGCTTCTGTAAGCTGTTATTTTTAAGAAGCCTTTGCAACATATACTCACTATAGGATAATGAAGATTGATCATTCAATGAGAGCACCAAATACATGCACACGTAATATTGAACAGAAGTATTTTATAGGTATTGAAGGTAAATCAAATATTGATTTCTCAGTCACTGAAAATAAATATAATTATTTTAAAAGAAGATGTATAAGGACTAATTCTTCTAATTTATGCTTGAGTTTGCAGACACACATGCTGTAGATTGAGCAGCATCACCTGTTYTCCATTTCCTGAATTCCTCCTCTAATCTTAAAGGTATGACAATATTCAATAACTGTGCTCCTTTGGCCCTTTGAAAATACTCTCATTTATTTCTAACGTTCACTTTCTTTGTGAAAATGTTGAGAAGAGTAGCAAGGGTTTTGTGGGGGTTTTTTTTGGTTAGTTGTTTTTTTTAAAGAGATTACCAAAAGAGAAGAAAGCATRTCCTTTTTCTAAGAAAACCTGGAATCCTTTAACTGAATATTCATCTGCTTCTGCAGATTATTAAAAAACAAAAATGAGAGCAGAGGATTTGATCAGTTTAATGTGGACCCACCCAGGCGYAGGCACAGCGGTGTAACACAACTCTGGGGGACAGAAGAGCCAAAGAGGCWCCAGAAGATGCAGCACAGGCGGCTCTCGCATCCCTTCCCACCACCACCACACTGCCCCACGCCACCGCTCTGCGGACGAGTATCCTTAATGTTAGACTTAATCATTTGTCAAAACATGGAAATAAACCACCCACTATCCAAAGGGACCCTGCTCAGTAACCTGCTGCAAGGAGTTACCTTTCATAACTCGCTGGTTTTGGCAGTCAAGGTGGAAAAGCACAAGGTTAAAGGGCCAAAACTGTAAAGCACCTTCACATGCAGATCACTAACGATACAAAAAGGATCGTTACCGTACCTAGTCATGGGATAATGAGTCCGTGATCATCCTCATCTGAAATATCCTTTTACACTCCCAGAGATGCAGGAAAACATACACCCCATCAACCACTTTAACCCAGTTATTCTCGACTGCCAAGATTTTATAGTCATTCCATGCTAGTTAAGGTAGAAGTTTACTTCTGGATGTTTAGAAAAAGTTCAAGTCTTTAAGGGACTGTATCAGTACACAATCTTGTCATACGATTGTCACCTGAGCCTCCAACTCCGGAAAAACTGCGCACTTCTCAACAGACTGGACTTTTAATGTGGCCAATGTTATTACAGAAAAATATAGGAAAACATGAAAGAAAAATCACAATGCAAGAGCTGCAAAGCAAAGAAAAGAGGGAAGAGGAAAAAGAAAACAGCTTTYAGGATGTTTAGAAACAGCCTAGGTTTTTTTGAAGATTTTTTTGAAGACAGGATTTTCCTCTATTTTGAGTTGGTTTTAACCCAATGCAACCTTCCAAGCCCAGAGAAGRAGAGAGTGGACTGGACTGAGAACTCCACTATCCCGGCTGTACAGGACAGAATTAAAATCTAGAATTGTCTGACATCAGATTTATGTTTTGCAACCTAAAAAAAACATATAGAAAACACGTAAGATAATTGCCACAAACCCACAACCACAGTCCTGGGACCCTGCGCATTCACAGAGTCTTGTAATTTATGGTCAACACAGCATAACACTGTGAGGACAGGAGGAACAGAGCAGACAACAGAATTTGGGAGCAGATTTCCACTGTAAAAAATCAATTTAAACTGGAGGGAACCAACTTTTCAGAAAAAAACAAGCCAGGAAATTTATAATGGTAGTATTAATTCCTTTTATGATGTGATGTCATTGCCAGTTGGGTTGTACCTATTAAAAAGATCAAAAAGGACTCGTATGTACACACACTGATAAAATTAAAACAATGACAGAGGCAATTACTATTTTTTATTCCTTCTGTAAATATTATTACAAGCTACTTTTTCACAAAACATTTACAAACTATGAAGCGAGCTCCACTGCTCCTGGTAAATGAACACAATTAAAACAATTTCTGTTTCAAAACAGAAGAGAATTATTTGACCTTTTTTTTAATCTCAAATCATGTTTAACTTTGACTAAATAAAGTATTTTGGAACCTCTGGAGAAAAGGCTGCTCATTTACTCAAAATAAATCTCTGCTGTGATTTCCTTCAGAAGATAGTACTTATACGAACTCTCTTATTTAAGAAGCACTCATGCTGATCGTATGTACAGCACCATCTTCATTAAAAATAATCAAGAATCCCTAGGCAGACATTTGCACTTGAAATTATAAAATCTCAATGTTTCAGAGTACTCCAAGGTTTCCTACCATTCATTCATATTTAATTTTTGAGGATGCTTCAGTGCACATAAAATATTTACCAGTCAAAGGGGTTTCCAAATTAGAATGTTTAGTATCAGCTTCTTCCTCAAAATAGTTTTTATTTCATTTTCAGTAAGTCATCCAAGCTTTCATTTGTTAAATTTTATCAAATTYAGAAATACAGATATCGGCTTTTCATTGACATTTGCTACATGCTGTTGCATAAGAAAAAAATGSTACTTTACTAAAACCTGTAATTCTTTTAAAGAATTATAGAGTAATTCCACTCTTTATGAATACACGATGAATTGTGCTGAACAGGCATCAAAACATTACTCTGGTGGAAGCACAGCTTCCGATGTTAAAACCGAGCATGAAGCAGGCCACAAGCTTGCCGAGYCTCATTCGGCGCACGAGCCCAACAGGACTGACTGGCAAACCTGAAATTGAATTAAGGATTTAAGGCTGTATAGAGACCACCTCCAGCTCGGCAACCTGAATAAATTCCCTTTCTTTTGCTTTTCTGTGCAATTATCTATGTGTTGCACATCCATCTGTGCATGTGGAAATGACACTGTAATCCACTTTGGTATCAGGATTAGCGAGTGCAGACACCAAGGAGAAATAAAGGCATTAACGTTACTTTGAATGTAGACCGAATTGAAGTAGATTAATGCTACTCAGGGAATAAATATTCCTGTTGTCAAACACAGTTACCACTACACTCGTATCAGTATTTGACAGTCAGAAAGGGGCGGGGGAGAGGGAAGATTTATTGGACAGGAAATTTTTCATTATGCTGATACTGATAATTTATTGTAACAAATTAATGAATTAATTTTAACTTTAATAAATTAATAAATTGCTGATACCCACAAATGAACTTTACATGCCTGTTTCAGTATGCAATCTGTATTTTAATCTCCAAAAGCTTTCCATGACACAATTTAAATATATCTTTTCACAATATAGTTTTCGCTACGCAGAGACACTGGGAGCCAACAGACCTATGCTGAAAACAGCCTCACACTTCTGTCTCACCTCCCCAGCTTGACTTTAATTTTTTCTATGTCTTTTCACTCTTAAATAGAACAAGGATACAAACACAAGGCTAAGGTTACAAAATCAAAAGCATCAGACAACATAAAAGTTCAAAAGATTCCAAAAAGTGATGTTCATCCTAAATTAGATATGATAAAGCACAGTAAGATGAAGTAATGACACGAATTTCAGGGTTAGGAAGAAGTCACAGAATATCGAATTTCTTAAAAAGAAGAATCAAATCTTCTGAAAATTCTGAAAGCCCTATCTCCACGCAAGGCAAAGTCCCTTCTCTAGTGTCTCATAACACACTGAATCAAGGTTTTAAACAATATGGTGTGCTCCTGCTTCTCCCTACACTTGCTAATGAATGAATAAGTGGCAATATGAAGCAGCTGTATCTTACAGTGGAGGATTTACAGACTTTCACACTATAGATATATATTTTTTTACAGTAAAAATTATCATGTAGCAATTATAACAATATCACTAAGTACAAAGTAAACGCCACTGATTCACACCTGTGTCTTCCACATTTCCAGGCGACATCCCTGGCTTTCCAGCTTCCCTCGCCCCCACGTGCCAGACGTGGCTCCTGCCTGCTCCCTCCTCCGCTGTGCTTCCACTCTCATCCACAAAGTGAAGTTTCCAGTATGAGCATTATCTAATAAAAACATAAATTATCTGGACAGAAAACGCACCACAGTTCCACATGTTAAGAATTACGAGGTGGTGACCTTCGCATCAAACTACAAAAACGTGGAATGCTAACCAAATCCTCCCTGAGTATGCAGCAGACAGCCAAGAAATATCCGAGTGTATCATCTGAAGATGAAGAATAATTACAGAAGTTTAAAACAATTTACGAAGGCATTCTATTCGATAAACATAGCAATCACTAGTTGCTTATGTTAACTCAATATTTTTTCATTTATTTGCATCTAATTTCCACCTATTCACAACCACGAGCTATTATTCATATAAAAGTGATTTGAAAAGCTGATGTCTTGCTGCAAGCTGCTCCTCTATTCAACCAAAGCAGCAAGGACACAGAGGTTTTCTTCAAAGCATGAAAATCAGAGCGAAACCTTTACAATCCTTTTCAAAGTCTAGAACGCATTTGCATGACAAAATTTAACTATTACAAGGACTTGGATTTTTTTTTTATTTCATTATACTAGCAATACAGAGAATGAAGCAGAGAATCATTTCCAGATGGTGTCCTGGTTTGGTTTGGTTTGGTTTGTCAGCTCTACAGGGTTTGGGAAGGTTTAGTTGCTTGATCCTGGAGTGCTAACAATTCAGAGACCCTTTTTTCCAAACCAAAATTAAATACATACCTTCCTCCTACCCTCCCTAACCTTTTACCACGTCACTCTACACACTCCTCCTCGCTCAGTCCCCCAAAAATTATCAGGAAAGTTTCTGGTTTAGTTTTGCTTGTACAAAATGCAGCCCCCTAAGAAGGAATGAAAAAAGAAGCCATAACTTGAATGACCTATTGTATCTTTGTTTTTTATTTGCAAAGAGATAGAGTCATCTTTAATCTGGATAATTAAAAAGGTAATTTCAGCTGTAACACCTGCCCCCTACTCTGATCTGTCATTTTACAGGGGAAATTTCGGTGCTTTTCTCACTTAAAACAAATAAAAGACCCCTGAAACACAGGAGACTCATACAATAAAGCTATCAAATGCATAAAGTGTAGAAGAAACTGGTGGAAAGAAGGTTCCTGAATTAGTTTTTGATGTGTTTCTTGTTGAAAGAGTGGACAAAACAAGATGAGCGGTTTCTACAGTGTCAATGCCATTTTAAGTTCACAACTTGCAGAGTTAGTTTTACTTTAAGTTTGGCATGTCCTGTTCAAGCACCAAAACAGACCTGAAACATGGATGGAGGAAAAATAAAGACCAAAACCAAACAGAACAACACAAAAACCCCAACTCTGCAAGGTTCAACTGCTGACAAAGCCCTAATGTAAACATATATATATTGGTTACAAAAAACCCCACAGTGTTCCGAGCATTTATTCCATCTCTCCAAGGACAGAAGGCACGCACTAACCTTGGGCACGACAGGCTTTTGCAACAAACGCAAGTTTGAAGAGGACCTTCCAGCTGCTTGTAACATAGCTTTGAGTCTCAGAAATATTTGATGGGTGGAAGCTCTCTCTTTTGAATTAGCCTGCCTCTTCTAAGGTTAGCACTAACCAGAACTGACCCCAAGCCCTGGTTAGGTTTCCACAATGTTCTCATAGAATCATAGACTAGTTTAGGTTGGAAGGGACCTTCAAAGGTCATCTAGTCCAACCCCCCTGCCATGGGCAGGGACATCCTCAACTAGATCAGGGTGCTCCCTGACCTTGAATGTTTCCAGGGATGGGGCATCTACCACCTCTCTGGGCAACCTGTGCCAGTGTTTCACCACCCTCATTGTAAACAATTTCTTCTGTATCTCTAGTCTAAATCTACCCTCTTTTAGTTTAAAACCATTCCCCCTTGTCCTGTCACAACAGGCCCTACCAAAAAGTTTCTCCCCATCTTTCTTGTAAGCCACCTTTAAGTATTGAAAGGTTCTCCTTTACCTCTGCAGACCAGAGTCAATCGAAATGCCATCAGATTTAAGGACTACTTTATAGAAACGCAAGTTTTGGGCACAAAGAAATCTCTGCTATCAGGCTTAAGGGTCTTTTTACACCTCTCTTTGTATATTAAATGCTAACAAGCAAACCCTCCAATTCATGTTTTTGAACACAAATAGTTAAACAACAATTTTAATTTTAGATCTGTTTATCACGCTTCACTCTCGTATAACCAGTCCCACTCAATGATTATTGCTGAAGTTCAATCCCAGCAGCTCAGCCAGCTGCTCCTGCAGCAGCAGGGCAAGAAGGCACCTCTTGGCAACACCTTTTTCATACCGAAACAAGTGAAAATGAGCCTCTGAAGGACAAATTCTTCAAGAYTGGCATACAATGATCACCCGTCTTTAAAACTGGCAAGTTTTAAAACACAATTATTCTTTACCTCAAACAGTGTAGTTATATATACATGGGCATAAGCAGCAAATCGGCCTTAAGAAATATCCACCTTAGCACTTTTGCTATGCCAGCACCACTGGGGCTGTGCTGAACCCCTGCAATCCCAGGGATTCATTTCAAGGGTCCAGTTTACACTACAGCCCCACAAATAGTTGCACTACCACCACTATCAGTGAGGCAAACCTCAGCGGAGCGATGGGGCAAACAGCCAAGGAAGAAACCTCTGAAGTTCTTCAGCTGCAACACCAAACCCGCACGGTACGTACCGACGTTGTTAGTGCTTGAGGGATGTCGAGCGTTCCATACAGAACGGACCACTGTATATTCAGTAGTAATCACTCATTAACTATCACTGAGCTGCCAGCATTGTGGAAAGCGGTAGGTTCCACCCCAAATTTGCTACGTGAAGAGATGCGCTGGCATCAATAGGGGTGGCACAATGCAATGTGACTTCCAGAAACCAGCATAATGCAGCCGGACATGCAGAAATTCAGAAATCATCACACTGCACGTTGCAAGAAAGATGACTGCTAAAAACAATACTTACCAAGTGGTACAGCTGACAAAATATAAAGTCCATCAGGCAGTTTTTAAGTCTAATGCTCATTTAGTGATTGCTTTGTGCTTCCCTAGAAGCATACAAGACTCTTTCAATGTAAATAAACCACATTTGCAACCCCCTCGAGGCATTTACACCATTACAGTGATGTAGACCAGTACTAGTGAAAATGAGACCTGGGTTCCCATTTTTTCTCTCAACTTTATCTTCCCCGTAGCTAAACTGTGTTTTGCTTAGTCTCCAATTTATTTGTTCTATAGCCTCCTGAATAGCTGCATTTAAGACAAACACCCTTATTAAGCAGTTATCGTTCCACCTGTTCTGAAGATAAATGTTAAAAAAAGGTGCAAAAAAGAGTCCATATTTCCTGCCTCCTAAAAATTTTCCAGATAAAATACTCATGAGAATAAATGCATTTTAGCAGGGCTCTGGCAACAGCATCTGTATGAAATACTTGTTTTCTTTAGCATTGAATTTCAAAATTATAATTAAATTGTTGCTTCTGGAACATTTTGCTACCATTTTTCATTTTCAGGTTGATATAATTTAATCTCAGATAAAACAGATTTGTCACAAGAAAGGGACAGGGAAAGAGAGATGATCCCCTGGGGTGGCAGGACCCGCAGGACGGTTACAGCTGCACGGGAACACGCCACCTCTGCCTCCCACGTACAACAGCAGATTGACTTTATTTTATTTCAGCCTCTTACAACGCACATGTAATGACTATTTTCCGAGCAAAATACTTGACTATATACTCTGGGATCAAATTTAAAATTTCAACCTTTAAAGAAAAATAAAGGAGTGCCATAAAAAAGCTCCATACTGACAGCACAGGCATGAGATTGGATTTCAGAATTTCAAAGTGCACAGAAATTTCTGCCAGCTGCAGACACTGTTCCTGGGAAATGACACTCTCGACACCGCACCATCACACAGGAGTAGCAGCTGTGTTCATAAATAAAGAAATATCTTCCAATTTCTGAAGGCAGGGAACACCGATCTATTTCTCAAAATTCTCAAAAATGCTCACCAAAATTCTCACATAAACCACAATATTAAAGGCTCTATCAGCAGAGAGAGCTGGGAAGAGTTGAGGAAGGCCCACCGGGATTATTATACCCGAAAATACTGAAATTGCACAGAGCAGCCAGCCTCCTGCGAGGAGGACGATTAGCACATTAGTTTAATTCCCGCGCATCGCTCCAGCCCACCTGCATTCCCGCAGTGTCAGACAGCGGCCCTTTTTTCGTGTATTAATTTTACATGCTCCTTTCCCGCAGGCAGGCAGGGAGCTAACGAGCCATCCCCCAGGCTTAGTCTGCAGAGGAAAACTGGCAGCGGGACCACAGCTGTTGCCTTATAAGATCTTCATATGAGAAGGCAGAGGAGCTGCCCAACACTAGCCATCAAGCTGGTTTTAGAGGGTTTTATTTATCTGTGTTGGAGCAGCCCTTTCGGACAGTCAGCTGCTGCCTTACCATCGCAGAAGTTAGGAGCGCATGATGGTGTAGTGAAAAGGTCTGACATCAATCAGCCAGCCCTGTGCCAAATCCTTCCAGACCCATCTCCTGTTGGTTGTTTACTGATGGTGCAGCAGATTTTTAGGTTCACAAACCACTGAAGTCTTTCACTGGTGAGATCCTAATCTCCTGCATTCAAAAAAAGGCTCGCTTTGATATTCAGGAGATAAAACCCAGACTATTTCATTCAGTTTGAAGTATGACAACCTAGATGGCATATTCTGCCTAAAAAGTTCAGAAGAGAAAACAATACATGGAAGTAACACTAACCAGCTGGAAACACTTCCAGGACCAACAGGGTACCACACGGCCATGGAGAGCACACAAGGTCCCAATACAACAGTGACCTCAAAACGTTCCTACAACCACCTTCCCTTCCAGGTATTCAGAACTTCATGGGAAAACAAGTGTAACCCACGCACAGCGGCAAGAAACACATTAGATAAGGCAGTTATCTTCTCCATCTGGACAGAGAAACACCTACTGAAGAAGGAGCAAGCCATGAAAATCCATCCAACCGTTCATGAAAGCCCAGGCTAATCTCAGGGTGGGGGAGTCATGTTTTACTGCACGGGTGCAGCCAGCTCAGAGAGCCCAAGGGACGGACCATGGGCCTGGTGGCAGTGGAGGGGCAAACAAGGCCCTCTCAACATCAACCGCTTTTGTAACCCTTCTGAATACATGGTTTGCTATTAGAAATAAGCCACTAGGCTGTAGGATGAGTCAGTTTGACAGATCCTCGCTGAAAATAAAGCAGATTCTCATGAGCTTGCTCTGCAACCCTAGGCCTGATATGGCAGCAGCATGTGCCCAGAGAAGGACCTCCTCCTTGCGCAGCAGCCAGCCACGAGGTTGGATGTGTTGTCATCTGCCAATGCATCTAACCATAACCTGTGTCTGAGCCCACAACTCCAAGTTACTTGCTCCCTCCTTCACTGGAGTAAATCTGAAACTGTAATTCAATATGATTGCAAGTTAAGATGTACTTTGCACCTTCTATTTTCATGAAACTAAAGCAAGAACTTTCAAAACCTAGTTTCTCACTCCAATATCTGGATAGGACAATTTCATGAACAGTTTGTGAACAAAAAAAAGCCATCAATTGTAGTGCACTGCCTATGTTTTAAGAGATATAAAATATAACAGCACTGTAACACCTACAGATGCTGTAGTAGAAGCAAACACTACCACTTCACTTAGACACTGCACCCTCATCAGTCACATCTCGCTCTAAACTCAACTTATTAGGATTCCTTCAGGACTTGCCCCTCAAACCAAAAATAGGCGCCAGACACCAATTAGTAACAGGCTCATAAGTTTATCAACTTAAAACACCCACTTTTGGAGGAGAAGTAATTTGTTCAGACATCTGGAGTTCCCAAACTAAGTGGGACAGCAGAGGGAGAAATGAACAAGGCAGGACTGTATGATCTGTACTCTCTTTTTCTGTCCAGTTATATGGATACAGGGAACCTGCACTCACTTCATATTGCATCAAGTTCTAGAAAGTAAAATAAGCTTAATTTTAAACTGTCTGAGTATCTAGCATTTAATCTGCTTTATTACCTGAGATTCGAACTATTTATCAAAAAAAAAAACAAGTCCTTGTGCTAAGTATTTCACTTTGAGGTATTTATCATATTTGCCATGTATTGGAAGGTTATTGTTCACCGCAGAGATTATCACCCTGTACATCAACACCCTGATCAGCATTCCAATTACCAGCAGAAGAGACTTCTCAGACTTAAATCTATATTCAAAAAAAAAAGACACATTTCTATATTGTACTTTTGCAATGTGACATTTTTAACATACACTATTAGAGGAGGAGCAAAAGCAATGATCAAAGGCGAGGAATCCCATGAGCTGCCCTCCGATGAGCTGCAGTAACAGCAGACCTGGCTGCACGCTGCTCTAACCACGCGTCTTTCTGGGTAGGAACATACTGAGCAAAGGAAACAGCAAAAAAACCTGAGCACATTGCTATTTTCTTGGCATTTGCCTAGACAGAAACAAAAACCAACACCACATTTTGCACGGAGCAAGAGGTTCTGTTCTGATTTCACAAATCCATTATTTATTAACACCTTTGTTCCAGTAGATTTGCATTTTAAACACAACCTATCCCCAAAAAGCCACATTTATGCTTTTAAAGATTCTTAATTTTCCTTTCACTAAGGCACTACTATATTTCCTTGTCCTTGGAGAGTTTTATCTGGGATTATACATATGTACCAAAACACAGCTGTTCCACTTCTTCTTTATTTTTTTCACATAGAAAAACCTGCCTCTATCAGCTACCCAATTAGCTGCTCACTATCAAAAGACTGCTTTGGCCTTTCATCTTCTTGAAAACTGGATTCAAGTGAGAGGGTGTCATGGAAACGGTGTCTCGGGTCATTTCCTGTTTCAGTTTTTAGTCACCAAAAATAAAATAGTAATAACAATAATACTGTTTTTGATAAAAAAAAAAAAAAAAAAAAAAAAAAATTATTCTTCGTGAGAAATCTTTATCTGACAAACTAGGAACCTGATTTTCAATTCAATGTTCAACTAATTCTCCCCTAAAGAAACTGAAGGTCAAATGTGAAGAACACAAAACCTGCAGCAAATATGCAACGAAATTAATGGAAAAAATGTTTTTTAAAAAAAATCTCTAGCTTTCAGAACATGTATGCTTTCTACAGTTCACAGTACTACCGTACAGCATACATTCTGTGTGTTTCTCTAAGTATTTCACTAAGCAAGCAGGATAGAAAAGCATTAGATAATTACATAGGGGATTGCTATCAAACCACAGAAGTTTCAGGTGCTTTATCTACTCCAAATACCTCCTTTTAGAAACCAATCTCAACTACCTCCTCCTTTTGCAAAAACAGTTCAAAGCTTGCTGAATTTCATTATTACAAGAGTTGCACTTGACTGGTAAAACCACAAAAAACCTTATAAAAGACACCAAATTCACAAACATGACAAATTTCAACCAGCTGCTTGAGGTTACAGGTAACATCACATTTGTGCAACGAGCCCACGTGCACGGAAAGCCTAGTGAAAGGCGAGATTTGCAGTGATGCAGCATGTATTTTTGTTTATTTGTCTGAAACTAGCAAGATGTCCTGAGCCCACATGCAATGTGCTAAAATAAAGCAGACTACTCGGGTGATTGCTGGGAACTCCCTGCTCTGTGCTCCTGATGAAGTTCCTGCCAACATTAATCAGAAATGGCTTAATTCCCACAAGTTCTGAACGTAAAACTTTCACATCACCTTGCAACGTCCAGTTCTTATCTATGAGATCAATCTCAATCCGACTGATCATTTTAATAATGGCATGGTTTTGAGGAACTGTAATCAGGAGAAATGTGGAGCAGGGACGYTCTGTGGTAGAAAACTGCCAATTTATCTATATCCACATTATCGGGGGAATGGCTAATTTCCGAGTCCAGCAATTGGTGCTGCCATCTCCAGTTTCTGAACCCTGCAGGACACAACCTCTCGTTTCTTTTTTAAATTAACACAGTACAACCACATGCTCTTAGAAATTCCACGTTCATTCTACCTAATGAAGAAGACCAGTACTCACAACTAAAAAATATGAGAAAGCTTATGAACTAGGAAGCTTTTATCCTTAAGATGGGTGGTAAATAAAGGTAATTAAAAAAAAAAAAAAAAAAAATCACTCAATGACTTAGGGATGCCTTAGTCCTTTGCCAGATCTTCTGTTTTGATGAAAAAAGAGGGAGAGATAAACAGATATACCCACATAATGCACTTCATTAAACAGAGTTAAATGGGGGGCTAACAAGGAATAACAGATAGCTTCGCCTTACAGGAGGAATTAAATTAAGGATTTGGGAGGTTACTATCACTTCCGTGAGATCTTTTCTTTGGCAAGAGGAGATCGAGGAAAGTGAGTGGCACCTGAAATGCATCAGTTTAGAAGCACACCTGGAAAGGGATTATGCCTTCATCCAAAAATTAAAAGGCTGGTGGTTCGTTTTGCTTTTATACAGAGAAATGCTATGTGATTGTGCTGGGGCTGCTGGCAAAAAGGTGTTGAGTGTTTTGTCTCAAAATCTTTTTTCAATTCTTAAGACAAAATTCTCAATCACAGCAGTGACGCCAATGCGTAGTATCGCGGTTTGTCCGAAGACAAGAAGTGGTTTCAAGTCATACAGGAACACGGAGAGCGCCAAGCCCACTGCCTTTCACCSGATTAGCTTCGGCCGCACGTGTTCCATTTGCAACATTTTCCAATTTAATACCTTCCTATCTTTTTGAAGGTACCTGGGTGTAACCCAGTCCTCAGCTTTCGCTCTCAGCCACTGCACAACCAACTGCTTTACCCTTTGGGGGAACCTGCAGACACTCAGCTCAACAGACACAGACCTGCTTTTGCTCTTTCTTGACATGATRGAGTCTCCAGCTGTGACCGCAGCTGAAAAACCATCGGCAAATACGAGGAATCGGATGAGGACAGGCGGCTGGGTCCAAGGCAAGAAAYGGAGGTGAGGTACACCGCAAGAGTTACTGCTGTCAACACACATCTGTTTGGAGGTACCCAACCACCAGCACCCCCCGGCTCGTCCTCATCTGGCTRTTTTCTTAGAAATATGTGACCAGCATTTGCACAGCAACCAGCAAGAAATAACTCAGAGTTACAACGACCTTTCCCACCAGGGACAGACCATCTGACCAAATTAGAAACCCTACTCCAAAGGACCCCACTCACATCTGTCCAGCTTTATTATCCTAATTAAAAGTGTGTGGCACTTCCCCCCCCCCCTTTTTTTTTTTTAAATAATCTTCTCTGTGAATCTTCACTCAGATCTTTCCAAACTGGAATATGTTTTCTGGAGTCCTTGCAAGAGGACTAAGGTGAAGCGCTCTCTGGTTGTAACCCCACAGAGCACATGAATTAGCAGCAACTGCAAAAGGAAATGTCTTTATCASAGAACTTCAGGATTTTTTTTGTTGAAGTTTAGTTCTTTTTGCTAGTGGAAACTTAATTAGTTGTCCACTAGATTCTTGTTCTCATGAAGACATTTGCCAGGTCAAACTGAACATATCCGTGACCTTGCAGCCTTATTTTTTGAGAAGGAAAACCTTTTTCTCGCCAAGAATCTGTGGTGTACCACAGACAAAAAAAAAAAAAAAAGCCAAAATCCAGCTGAGCGATTAAACAGACAAAGAAAGATAACATCAGATCTCAATTAAAAAAAAAAAATAAAAAAATAAAATGCTATTCTGGTAAATGGCCATTACAGACAAACCTGATCTGTGGACCAAACCAGAAATAAAGGGACTACCTGGGTTGAGAAAAGCTGTCTCGATTTCACCGGGCTGGGAAGCCGCTATTGTTGACGCAGACCCACTTGTGCTGCCAGGGTAGCACAGAGCTCATTCCAAATGCAAAGCCCCAGCTGGGGGTAGGAAGAACTAAACGTGTTAAATGCGCGGCTGGTGAGTGCCCATACCAATCGCCCCGCGTCGGGGAGCGGGGTTCCCTCCCCCACTCCCATCTCGCTCCCCATTATTCTCCATTCAAGCTGAAAGCGAGAAGGTCTTTTCCTCTGCCGCTCGGTGTCAGCCAGACTTGGGAAGCTCCGCAGGAATTGCTGAGAGATCCAGAAACGCACAAAAGCCTCCTTCCACAAAGCGCCCTTTCATCTAGGCAGTGTGTCTATTAAATACGTCCTGTTAATGTGCATACATTTTTATAAAGAGATTATAAAGTGAAGACTCAGTCACTACTCAGCTACACAATAAGATTTTTAAGTCTATTACTAGAAAATCGAGGTTTAGAATGAGTAGCTGGGAATGCTTCACAACTCCTCTGCAGTAATACTCAAATAGGTCTGGTACCCGCAACGACAGCCRAAGGTGTACTTTGTATATTTTAATGCTTTAATTTCTTTATTTGGCGACACGTCGGCACCTCAGACCAAGACCACTCTGCATTTGGCACCGTTCAGGGATAAAACGAAAAGGACGATTCAAGCCCTGACAGTGTACCTGCACCAAACGTGATGCTCAGAGGACAGCAGCATCCCCGTTCCAGTGGGCTCGCAACAGGAAGAGGTTAAAAAAAAAAAAAAAAAAAAAAAAAAAGAGTTTGATCAGATCCTGTTCTTCCATCGTGGCGTCAGGATGAACTGGTGAGCTGCCATTCCTGAGTAGCTCCTGCTCTCATCAAAACCAAAGCAGTAAACAGCCACTTTATCTGCTTTCTCCATTATACCCCTTTCTACATCATTTTCCCCCCTTTCCTTTGCCCACTGGGGCTCAGCCATCTCTCAATATTTTGAATAACTAAGTCAGGTAGATATAAATTCCTGCCAGCCCTGCGAGAAAGCAAGTTATTTTCTGTCCACCGAAAGGCAAAAAAAAAAAAAAGAATCTTTTTTCTTTCTGCATCAAAGCAAGGCCACAAGTTGACAATCTTCACCAGCGTGGGTATGGCTGTAYGCCAGCTTCACATACCGGCCTTTGCAGGATCTGCAGCTAGCCACGCTGCCAGCCCACAGACTTACTATGGCAAGGTTTTAATACTTTAAATATATTTTTGGACGTGCAGGCAATCAGACTTAGGGCCCGATGCTAACACTGGCCYTAACCTTATTTCAGAGCGAGAATCCCAAAAAGGCCGTGAATCTGTTTTCAGTATTAAAATGAAATGCCATCTCCTAGCAGCAGTGGCAAAAACCCAGCCCAGCCCCTCGTTGCGGACACAGAGGAAGAGCGGATGGTTGCAAAACTGCTGGGTTTTGTCATGCAGACAGCGCTCTGCAGATCCTCAGGTCTACGCATTCGCAGTCCTAGGCATCCATCCAGCTCCCTGACKGTCCCTCAGGGATATCTTCTATCAAGCGCAAAATTTCAGGGGATCTGTTACAATCGTGTTATTCCTCGCGCGGACCGGAGAGGTGTGTCCATCTGCCATACCAGAGCTGCAAACCGACCACCTCAGCCCCACGCACGTCAGGCGGAGGAGGGCGAAGTGCTTGTCCGATGCCGACGGGCAGGGAAATTGCTTCCAGCACGCTGGCGGTACTGGAAAGCAAGGAGACAGAGAATGGCAAAAACGACACAAAACAAGGAARCAAGAGCTCAGGGAACAGCGGAGCGATGCTGGAAGGCAGCAGAAACCTTCGGTCTGCGCGAGAGAGCCTAAAGTACAACTTCATGGGAACGCCTGCCGTTTCCCAATGGGTCAAGGTTTGGGGTCAAAAGCCTTGAACACACAGTAACATTTTTTTGTATCAAAGCTGCACCAAGATATGCGTTAATAAAAATAGGTGAGAGTCTGGAATAAGCCTGACCTACACTGTATGTGCATCTAAGCAAAGCAGCTCTCATCTAACTTGGCTCARAAGAGACAACAGCTTTCATTACATTTTCAAAGAATCCCAAAACAATGCATTCCTCTACTAAAATTTTTAATGACTATGTTATCCCTTTCTAGCTGCTTAGTTTTCCTCTTCTTCTTTAGCATGAATTTTCAGGCTCTAATAAATCATCCAGACGACACACTCGAAGCAGAGAGCACACTCAGCAGATCTTGCTTTTCAAACGAGCCTTCACATAGCAGGTCTGCATTCATTTCGTCCTGCTCCAAGTCTTCTTCCCTTCTCAAAATAGCTGCTGCACCTCTGCTCCTCCAAGAGAAATCCACCATTTCAAACACTGAAAACCATGGCAATGTATGTTGGGTTTCATTTATTTTTAGAGGCTGACTTTCTATTCTTGGATAYGTATGAAAAAGCAGCGTTTGAAGGTCTGAGGTTGCAATTACCAGAAYGTATTTTTTTAAATGTATTTCTAGACTTACAGTCAACAACTTACTGAATAAATACATAAATATGAAGGGGGAGGCAAAATTACATTTACGTGACACGGTGAACCAGTATTTTAAAATTCATTAGATTCTATTTCTTACCAAACAGAAATAAATGACTAGTCATTTTTATTAAGCTAGTTATCTACTATTATGGTAATGTTGGAGCTATTTTAATTTTGGCTTTGCATCCAGTAGTTTTAATGGAAATACAGTATCATCGGTATGTCAATAGCTAAAATGTTAAAAACTGAACACAACTTTCAGAATAAAGTCCCGCAGTCCAGGAGCGAGCTCAGCACAGCACGGGTACCTCCGCCAAGAACAGYTGGATCTTCAGCTAACTGATTTCAACAACTTCAACACCATCAAGCATACCCCTCGGAGCAGCTACCGAAATCATCTAGGGCTACATAAAATACAACAGCAGCCGAATTCAAAAGGAAGAGYCAGGACATTATAATTTAAAATGATAGTTTCGTTTCAAAAATAAAAAATGAAAAAGAAAAATAGACTTCATTTTTTCCCAAATTACACTACTGAGCAGTAACTTATAAGAGAATGTAAGCTACTTAAGTGACACTAGCTTTGTATTTGCGACCTTGACATAGGTGAAGCTAATGTAAAAGCTAAAAAAAGTTTGAAAAACTTGCAATTTTCATCTTCCTCCTGCAATGTATTTGAATATTAACTTTTTTCCAGTGGGTTTTTTTTTTTTAAATCATGACCTCCTACACAAGAGACTGTGTAACCAGGAAAAACATTTTCTAATTTTAATCTAACAGATCAAAGACTTTGAAATTTACAGTTTAAAAACAGACGCCTGACCACTGCTGGATAATGTGACAAACGAGCCGACCTCAGTGCTTATTCCTGTCTTCCTGCCTGCACCAGAAAATGCAGTCTTCCCTATAAATTCCTTTCTGTAGCTGAACTCCAGCAAGCCAGACCACGGGAATAAATCCCGCATCACACCTGGCAGTCCTGGATAGCCACTGGGAAAATAAATGAAAGACAACTAAGAAATTCACATTACACACCATTCTTTGCGCAAACCATACGGCCAAGGATGCTACCTAGACCGCAGCAGTAGCATATTTAAATTAAATATCCTTTCATTGTTAAAATTGTTAAATATATTATCCTCAAATTAAATATCCTTTTATTTTATCCTTTGTATGCCTTCCATACAACACAAAAATTCTGCCTCTAAAATGTTGCTTTGGCCTCTCTCAAATACACCRGTCCACGAGGGCTTGACCGTGCCAGGTGTTGTCAGCTGGGAGCTGAACCTGCAGACCACGCACCCRCTTCAGCCTCCACCGCTAACGAAATACTGAACTGCAATTCAGGRTCCACTGAGCTGAAGTGCCCTCTCCTCCTCCATTCTACACTCCTTGCGACGATGAGAGATCTTGCTTCTTTCTTTTCTTCCAAGTGGTGTTAAAATCAAAAGTCRGAAACCCCATATGACTTCTGTATTGGAAAAAATCAAGGGAAAATAACATGCTAGTTCATTGACCAGAACAAAACAACAAAAATATCCTGAAAACAATCTTATTCTGTACCAATCTTCCGTCAGTGTATGCCCACGTTGATTTGCAATGGATAGGCTACCACTGAAAGCAAACACTTCAGGCAAACTTCATTTCGTTCCCACAAAGCACACACCTCTGTAGCCATACCAAAGTGACTGTTGTAGAGTACTCCCAAAAAGTGCTCCTCACCTGAGGCTTACAACACATACAACATCTCAGCATCTACTTCACCCTGAAAAGCATCACACGACCCGTTTTTCTCTTCCTTGCTGTTTCAAGGTAAAAYAGTACTAGCGCAAGTCAAAGACAACCAGTCTCTGATGAGGACTTGGGCTTTCTCCTGTTCCCAAAGCAGCAGCCAGGTTTGGGATGCGTGGGCAAGCTGAACCGYCCCACGCCGCAGCGCACGACCTGCCTGATAGGTAGCAGACGTGGAATGGTCCCTGGCCAGGACCAGCTCTGCCATCACCGCTGGCCACGCCGTCATCCGGATGCTGCTGAACACCTCTCCCTGCGGCTGTAGCATTATTCGACCGGTTTTCACACCCAGCTGCCACCACGTGGTAAGGGGGAAGGAGAGGAAACGACGGTCGGCCACAAGCATGCAGCGATCACACAGCTGATCTTCCCGGTGCTAACATGGCTTCTGGGAAGGCACTGGTGAAAGTCGCTGCTTATTTGGTTAAAACCAAGATATTTTGCTAACTTGCCATTTGTTTTGGTATCAAATGCTACCCTCACACAAAAGGAAAGTCTGCTGTGACAAAATCTTACGCTCCTGACCCACGCAATTTGGGGTTCCTTTATTTTCCAACAAATAAAAGGCAAAGAGCCCTCCTGGCTCTCTGCGCGATCTTCCCAAGGGCTGATGAGCCCTTTCCAGCCTTGGCTCAGAGCCTGGACTTGCTCCGGGCAAACAGGCTCCCACGATAGCTATTTTGGGGAGTCTGCCCCTTCTCCCCTCTGCCCCATCACCACAAACRCCTCCCCAGGTTTTGTTCGATATTACTTCTGAGGGGAAAGTATGGCCCAAAAGGAAATATTTCTAATACTTCCTTTGCTGAAAGCAAGAGAAGCAGGGACTGAACCAGAGACAGGGAGGTCACGGGAGCACCCCAGCCCTCTGGTGTCGTGCTGTCATATCGTCACCGTCAAGCTGAACTCACCTTCCAACGCAATCTGGTCTGAAATCCACAAAAAATGGCACAAAAATACTCTCATAACCCTACCAAAGCGAAYGCACAAGAAATTCTGCTTAAGGCGTTCCAGCTTCTAGAAACCTTTATGGCAACTTCCAGATGTGTCTATTTTAAAGYCTTTTTTCCCTGGCCTCATTCCCACCTATGACCATCATAAATAAAGCCAAAAAKTCCTATTGCATTGCAGGAGTACGTGCAAAAGATGGCCAAAACCGGACAGGGAGCACTGGCCAGAGCACTCCACAGATCTGCTGAAAGTAAAATTACAGCTTTCCTCAAAAAAGTGTTAGGGCTTTTCTGCTCTACTAGTAGAGTGGTTGCAGTCTCGAATCACATAGTCAAAGTTAAGCAAAACCGTGCTCAAAGGGAAACAGCACTAGTGAAAAGCTGGTTTTATCAGCTGCTTCCGGCTGAGAAGCTGGTAAAGGGAGACATAATAGTTTGGTTTTATTAACGATTGTAATTGTGCAAATACACTTTTGCAAAATTGCTTGGGAGACTCTACAGAGACCTTACAGGCGGTTTATAAAAGTGACTCCATTAAAACTTTTCATGGGATTGGAAATGAGTGTTATTGACTTGTGGCGCCATGTTTATTTTAAAAGTCAACTCAGATTTTCTCTGCTAAATTAGACATATAGTATCATACAGAAATCTGTAACAGGGAAGAACACACATAATACAAGATTCAAGCAATGACTTAGCATGCACTCTATTTTATATTAGAAAAGGCATGTCTTCACAACAGACACTGGGTAACTATCAGTGTTATTAAACTGTYCTCCATGGGGAAGAGAGCACAAGGATATCCTTTCAGATTCCATTAACATTGCATGTTATTGAACAACAATAAACTACAGGAAAGCGATGACAGCAGAATGCAGTCCCTCCGTACTTTATAATTTTATGCTTTATTCTGCATTGAGCCTACAGTACAAGAAGAGGTAGTATAGCTATTAGTCAAAACCTCAGCAGAATTTTTGACATACAAAACAAAGGCTGGTGTATCAAATAAATTACTTAAATTTCAATTTTTAAGCTATATTACCCATGTACAGGAAGAAAAAAAAGTCAGTATTTTCCTGTTCAACTACATACTAGTTGAACAGGAATACTACATATCATTCCTGGGACATTATCCACCCTTACTGAAGTCCCCAGCAAAGCCCCCACAAGCTCTGACCTGTGAAGCGTGGCCATTAGTTGGCTTCGCGGAGAGCCAGGCTCGCACGCAGGTAGCCCTGTATCCCAGCCCTGAGCAGTTCAAACCGCAGCGTCCTGGCAAAGGACATAGAGAAATGTGGGATAATTCCTTATAGCTGGGCACTTCCATACGTGAACTGACAAGGTTCCAATTACTTCTTTGCCAATTTTTCACCAATAATCGATGAACAGAAAACAATAATTGTTAAACAAAACAAAAGTCTGTTAATACTTAATACTTCCTTTTATCCRTGGACATAAAATAATAACTGGTAAACACACGCAAAAAATATCTTTTAATACTTCACATTTCCTTCCATTCTCAAACRTATCTTACCCTTCTGTCTGAAAGAAGGTAAAGCTCTTGATTTTATTTGACAATAAGCATTACWTTTTTTCTCTCCGGTGCCTGGCCAAGCTATCGGTAGCAGAGCAGCTTCTCTGCTTCGTTCAAATCGTCAGGCACTAACCGTCCCTCTTCTGCTGAATTAAGCCAAGAAAAAAGTGGGCTAACGCATGCTGCCTTTACTTCTGCGCCTTCTTAACATACGTGTTATCAGCCCTGCCACAGCCGAGAGATTCCYAATCGCTTCACAGCGTACTTGGATTTCTTGCTGCTAATAACCCCTCCGGTCCCCGCCACGACTGGCAGGGTCCTTCGTCGCAGCAGTGCAGGGGACAGCTAATTATCTCCCAACCCACCTTGCTGCACCACACTCAGCAACTTTTATCTGCACAGGACAGCTGCATTCTCCCCGTTTGAAGTGAAATGTCAGTCTTCGCTAATGCAACAAGACTTACATCACTAACGATGTCCCGACACTTTGAAGAAACAACTCAAAGCCTAATTAAAAATTCAGATTCGGCCTCCTACATGCAGCCATTTTCACTGCCCTTCCACCAGGACCTCTCTCTCTCTCTTTGAAATGTTTCATGCTGGAAAAAAAAGAATCCGTGTGGAACAGGATGAAAAACTGCTGCAGTCTTGGGCTTTCAGAGMGCCTTGAAAAAGGCTGCTGTAGCTGCATTCAAACCAAGACATAATCATGTAAAACAGATGAGGTTTTACTCCACTGGTTTCTACTCTGTAATTATTACTGAGGTGAGCACTACTGCCAAATAATAATTAAAAAAAAAAAAAAAAAAGATATAGTCAAACATTTATCAGCCTTCCTTACTTACATTTTTCTACTGTATTTCAGCTTCACAAGCTGGAAACAACCTGAAAATAAAAGGGAAAAAAAAAAAAAAAGGGAAGCGGTTTTCTGTGCCATCGTTTGGTCGAGGGTCCACAGAGGTCCAGGTTTCAGACCCGGTGCTGGAGGACTTGCAGTGCTTTACATCACTTGCTACGCAAGTACCTCACAGTCACCGATAGATTTATTTGTAAATACCGCAGAGAGACATGGGGAAATGTGTGAAATCCCTGATTTCAGAGGTGGAGAACCACGGTTCTGGCACTTCAACTGGTCTGCAGTGCAGCTCAAAATGGGATTTATCTCTTCTAAGTCGTAAATCCACTGTCGTTAGCCAGAAGCCCATCCCATTAGAAAAAAAAATACCGTATCCTGGCAGTGTTCGTTTTCAAAGAGATAAAATAAATGGACAGTTCTGGTGACTGCAACTCTTTGCCATCACCCAGAAATCTTYAAAGAACGTGGATTTTTCAGAGTGGTGTCAGGGCATCCTCCTCATATAAACCTCTGGACATCTCCCCATCTCTATGTCATTCTGGTYCGCGCACAATCTGTTCTTCTTGAAAAACATATGGCCAGACAAGTTATTAGTAAAATAAATAGATAATATGCTTGCCAATCAACCTGGAGAAGCTTGTAATATGCGACATATTATTTTACACATCACTRCATCACCTCAGCAAGGATTAATATAAAAAGGAAAARAAAAAMCCCACACAGGGAAAAAATTACCAGCAAACTGCTGTTTTCAGAGTCAAAATGCATTTTTTTCCTTCCAACCTCCAAGATCAGTAACAGACAATGAGAAAGGGCTGTGCTTCCTTCACGGAGTAAGTGTAAAGGATTAAGATGGCAGAGCTGCCTTCAAAAATATTCAAGGCCCTCTGGGCCTATAACTTTTGTTACTATCTGGCTAGAAACATCAACATGCATTTTGAAAGTTATAGAAGCACTTAACAATGCTTTTCATCTTCAAAGCATTGCTTAATCCTTTCAACTCTCACTGCAAGTATTATAGCCCCATTTTGGAGGCGAAGATGTTACCTTGCCCCACACTATCAAAAAATAGTCCTCACCTTGGATGCCCYGTGCAGATTCAGAGGATTAAACCTTGCCAAAACCAAACAAAATGCTCACAAAAGTTCTGACTTACTCTTTTCCTGCCTTCAGCTCCCAACCAAAGAATTTTGGTTGTTTCAACCAACAACCTACTCTGTAATTTCAACCAGGTCAGATGAGCCAGGTAACAGGGATGGTGAAACTCTACCAGCAGACCAGGTCATGCCACAACCACCAATTTAGTTATAATTTTAGTATAAAGGGTCGCTTAGCTTTTAATTACTGCTGAGCGTCAGCTCTGCCCAGGAGACTATATTACAGGACTGTCACGCGAGCTGCTCATTCACCAAGCTCCAGCCCTCTGCGAATTACGACATTAGGCTGTTTAAGATGTAGTCCACTGAGTAATGACAAGTCACACGGCTGCTCAGACTGGCAAGCGGAGATGTGACTGCACRCCGTCTTCCAAGGATGCAGCCTGCTGCCAAAAGCTGCTCCCTGTAACAATACGGATGCTGTCAATATGTGCTCTAGCTGACAAAAAAAGAAGGTAATGGTTACGGGTGACTGTAGGTGCAGTACTTGCACCCCCGCGCAAACCCGCGGCTTCTCCTCCTGCCGCTGTCACAGCGCGGCACCCTCCGTCCCGCAGGAAGGAGAGGGAAGAGGAAGAGATCGCGGCGCGGCTGTTTCTGGTTAATTTGGAAGAAGTGTTGACGAACTTTGGGGAGAAACGTAAACAGATCACCTCTATCGCTCAGGGAAAAAAAAAATGCGCAAGGATGTGCACATACACACCACCCCACACCCCGACGCATAAAAGGAAATACATGCGGTATTAAGACACAGCAATGTAATTAACTGCCGGTTTGGTACAACTGCCAAATGGAGCGGGAATAATAATTAATCGGTGCAATAGAGGAAGTCATACAATCAAAGAACTTTCTATATTTAACCACTTGTGGAGAAATAACACCCAGGACGGTAACACACAGACACCCAGGAACACGCACATCCTTCTGCGCTGCAGCGCCCAACACGTGTTCTCACAAATGTGTACATTTTAATTCGAAACTTAAGTGGGAAACTGTTAAACTGCTGTTCAATACATTCAGCAAATGATGCACCTCACAAGTTGTCACCTACGATACATTATCCTCAGATGCTCTATGCAGTACCATTCAAGGAATAAATTTATATATGAAATCAGAGCACTTGCACGGGTGAGAAAACAAAGCATTACTTAAAGGTAATAGTCAGATAGTGCACTGATGCACTCATGCAAGTGTCTATAAATAGAAAGCTGTAGTGTGAGTGCCAAAATCAATTGTCAGACTGATGCTGGCATCAGAAATCTCTCTCATCCTCACTCCTCCTGTAGCTTCAGCCTATATTACAATGCAGACATACATGCACCTCATTCCTCTCAACAATGCAAAATAATGCAATTTGATTAAAAACACTACGTCCTTATTGCTGTTGGACTAATTACGTGAAATACTGGTAGAAGAAGAACGTATCGCAGGAAGTCAGTACTGCACGGAGGAGATGGATCTCCTCCTTATAGCACTGATGGCGGCTCCAGCAGAAATCAAATTTATTTTCTATCTCACAACTTCCATATTAGTTACACAGGCATTTAAGGCTTGAAAATTTTGTGGTTCTCCTCTTACCTCTTCCATTGCTCCTCTAGTGTCCGCTCTGGAGGCTCCACCTCATCCTCCCTTCCTGCATTTATGGAGGCTCCGTCTACAATTTCCTCTTTTCCAGACACAAACACACCCAAACCAMCCTCTCACCTTCACTCCATTTAAGCGGTTCCACCTGCTCCTTCACTCATTGGATGCTTCCTCCCCACCTCCAGCTCAGACCTATCCTTCCTCCAAAGCCCTCTCCCACAATCGCATCCCGCTCCAGCGGCTGGTGACACCACCTCCTGCCTATTACCAGGATGTGCAGATGTGGGAGCCACAGCTGGCAAGGACCAAAGCACGAAGGGAGCGCGCAAGGGAAGCATTAAATCCTGCCGCTTCCTCCTCTACAATTTATGGAACTAAATAAAACCGCAGCTCCTAAATGGTTGGATATTAAACCTTCCTCTCGCTACCGCAACTTCCTCTCACTAGGTCCTGATTTGGGGCCTGCCTCCACGTCGCCCTCTAAACCCAGAGCAACACCCCTAGATTTATATCCAATTAAAGCCCAAAAGCGCTCTCGCTTTCCTTCCTAAATCCCCCACCCCTCCTTTTTGCCAGCCCTGCCACGGCACCTGTTTGCATGGCCCCGAGCATCCCCGCTGTGCCGACGACGGTCCTGCGGCACAGGCAACCCACCGCCTGGCACCAGGCGCCCGCCGGCCCACCGCCGCGCGCCAACAGCCCTGCACAAGCGGAGAAAAGGGTAATTCTGCGCCAGCTACACCCGGCCTCGCCTGAGCAGGCTTAGGAAATTTCTGCCCTAAAAATCAAGTGAGAAGCAGGGGCTGCAGTGACAGATGTCATAACATTTTTTTGTTCTACTGTTGAAGGTCAGCAAAGAAGCTTCTAAAAATCAGGGGAGGTTTGTTCCCACCAGTTTTTAATCTTAAACAGCTGTAATAATGTTACAGGGGAGAGCAAAGGACAGGCTGCACATTAGCTTGATGGGAGTTAAGGCAGCCAAAATATTAAGCATATAAAAATAGAGCTCAGTATGAAAAGGGTTTTCAGAGTTTAACTACCAGTTTCACCACATTAAATTACTTTGGGGCCTTAAATACCCAACTTATAGTAAACACAGTTTTAACATTATTTGCATCCCTGTGCGCCGGTATTCAGACTGATACGAACTCCGGAACATCGGTACAATTCTTGGAAAGAAAACCTGGCTCATCCTACGGTTAGCCAGTGTATCACAGCAAGGTAACCATGTATATTTTTTATGAGTTGCTTTTTCAAAGACAATACGTGTTGAGATGACAATATTAGATTTTTTTTTTTAAGACCAGAAACAGATTTAGCAATACAATTATACTGACTTAATTCACATTAACCAGAGACTCCACCATTTACAGGATTATGTTCCTATCTTTTAAGGGGAAATACATACAYGCGTATGCACGGCATAGGAAAAAAAGTGACTTCCTTGAATTCAGTACATCAATAATCTACCTTGTTAAGTGAAGTCATTTAAATCCACCTCTTCTTAGCATCAAGGACAAGAGACAGCTCAGTGTTTCCCCGGACAAAACGCAGCCCTAGGAGGCCAGCCAACACAATGATGTTTCAGAGGTGAGAGAATGAAGCCAGTTTAGAGAAGATAAAAGGCCATTTGGGTAAAGACCCCTGCTGATCCTATGAAAGTGTCTCCTTTTCAATTTGGGAGGCTTTTAAAACTGCATTTGCTACTGACCATACCTTCCCCTGAAAGCCGCTTGGGATCTGATTTCACTTTCTCCCCCCTCCGAGAGGGTCCGTAGCCGATCGCCGTAAGGCAGGTACCAGCACACCCTGCAAGTCCGACCAGTCCCTACACAAAACACCCCACCACGACGCAGCCTCTGAGGCCGAGATGCAAATAACTCCTCATCACCACCTTCACCCAAATCCCGAAACGAATTACAGCATCTGAATAAACTTGTCCAAACGCACGCTCGGGCCGGGAAGCATTTCTTTACCCCGATCTGAACGTTTTCGGGCAGGACTCGACTCATTGCAGCTCCCTGCCAGCAGGCAGAGGGATGCTCGGGCGGGAGGCAGGGTAGCACCGACCCACAAGCCCGACAACCGCCCCGAGGCCGGGCTCGGACCCCTCTGCAAAAACCGCCCTTCG